>CAJFCP010026032.1:30656-41284 GCA_904066005.1 Synergus itoensis | reverse complement strand
GTAAAGGGGAATGGCAAAGGGAAACGGTAATGGGTATGGAAAAGGGAAATGGTAAAGGGATATGGCAAAGGGAAATGGTAAACGGGAATGGCAAAGGGAAACGGTAAAGGGGAATGGCAAAGAGGAATGGTAAAAGGATATGTTAAAAGGATATGGCAAATGGAAATGGTAAAGGGGAATAGTAACGAGGAATAACAAAGGGAAATGGTAAAGGGCAATGGAAAAAAGATATGGTAAAAAAATATGGCAAAGGGAAATGGTAAAGGGGAATGGAAAATAGATATGGTAAAAGAGTAAAGGCAAATGGTAACGAGGAATGGCAAAGAGAAATGGTAAAGGGAAATAGTAAAGGGAAACCGTAAAGGGGAATGGCAAAGGGAAACGGTAATGGGTATGGAAAAGGGAAATGGTAAAGGGATATGGCAAAGGGAAATGGTAAACGGGAATGGCAAAGGGAAACGGTAAAGGGGAATGGCAAAGAGGAATGGTAAAAGGATATGTTAAAAGGATATGGCAAATGGAAATGGTAAAGGGGAATAGTAACGAGGAATAACAAAGGGAAATGGTAAAGGGCAATGGAAAAAAGATATGGTAAAAAAATATGGCAAAGGGAAATGGTAAAGGGGAATGGAAAATAGATATGGTAAAAGAGTAAAGGCAAATGGTAACGAGGAATGGCAAAGAGAAATGGTAAAGGGAAATAGTAAAGGGAAACCGTAAAGGGGAATGGCAAAGGGGAATGGAAAAGGGAAATGGTAAAGGGATATGGCAAAAGAAATGGTAAAAGGGAATGGCAAAGAGAAACGGAAAAGGGGAATGGCAAAGATAAATGGTAAAGAGGAATGGCAAAGGGAAACGGTAAAGGGGAATGACAAAGGGATATGGCAAAGGGAAATGGTACAGGGATATGGCAACGGTAAATGGTAAACGGGAATGGCAAAGGGAAACGGTAAAGGAGAATGGTAAAGAGGAATGGTAAAAGGATATGGTAAAAGGATATGGTAAAAGGATATGGCAAATGGAAATAGTAAAGGGATATGGCAAAGGGAAATGGTACAGGGATATGGCAACGGTAAATGGTAAACGGGAATGGCAAAGGGAAACGGTAAAGGGGAATGGCAAAGAGGAATGGTAAAAGGATATGGTAAAAGGATATGGCAAATGGAAATGGTAAAGGGGAATGGTAAAGGGATATGGCAAAGGAAAATGGTAAAGGGAAATGGCAAAGGGAAATGGTAAACGGATTTGGCAAAGGGAAATGGTAAAGGGGAATGGTAAAGGAATATGGCAAAAGAAAATGTTAAAGGGAAATGGTATACGGATTTGGCAAAGGAAAATGACAAAGGGAAATGGTAAACGGATTTGGCAAAGGGAAATGATAAAGGGGAATGGTAAAAAGATATGGTAAAAGAATATGGCAAAGGGAAATGGTAAAGCGGAATAGTGAAGTGAAATGGCAAAGGGATATGGCATAATGGCAATTTTTTAACATGAAAATCGATTGAACAAAGAATTCGTATTTCGATGAGATCTACAACTTTTGTTTGAAGCATTTTTTTGAATTTTGCATATTAGATGAGATAAACGCTAAAAACCATGATTTTTATGGTTTTCTCATGATTTCACCATGAAAATCAAATTTTCGCCAATTTTCACTATCATATTCGTAACCAGCGCGTCAAAATACATAAGTATACGGAGCCCGAATAAAATCGATCGGAAGTCTACCCTTTTCGGAAGTTCACCCTTTTTAAATTAATAAAAATGTCCAAAGGATTCGAAGGAATTTTATGATACTTCAAGTTATTTAAAATTTGGGGGATTTTTTTTTAATTTTAGAATTCCGGGTTTACAAATTTTCGAGTGTTTTAACGGATTTTAAGAGGTTTCTTCAGATTAAAAAGAAATTTAAGACATTTCACAGGATTTCAAATATACTTATACAGTTTCCGAGGCGATTTATCTTGTAAACCAGACCAATTAACTGAAAGATAAGCCTCATAAAATATATTGTAAATTATTAAATTATAATTATATATATTAAATTATTAATTATGTAATATGTATGTAAAAGGAGAATTTATCTTTTCATAAATTGTTATTATTTTGTACTTATAAAGTCGTTCGCCATGGGGCGAATTTTGATTACAATTATAAGTCGTTGGAATGTTCGTTAATTCAGTAATTGTTCAAGCAAGAAGGGCGTCGTTCGCGAAGTAGCCAATTCTAATAATCATTACGAACCTCTCGAGGAAGAAAGTAGAGAAAGAATTTATGAGCCTCGTCTGGCAGCTTTTAATACAAGCGAAGATAATTTTTAATAATTTATAATACACTTTATGAAGTCGTCTCGCTGACCTTGTTAATAATGTCGTCTGCTCAACATCTTTCAATTTGCGATCCTCGGCCTGTGATAATCAGACGATATTAGTAAACGAGTCAATTGTAAATTCTTTTGAAAATATAAGGGCTCATACTTTCGTTATTGTAAAAATCTGGAAGAAATGTGAGTTCAATATTTTAATTTGAAAATAAAGTAACTACTGAACATATTTCAAAATTTGATGTAATCATCAAATGTACTTGCTAGCTATATATTGCTAGTAGAAATTATAATTTAAAGTTTAGATTTTAAGATTTAGACTCAGATTGAATGTAATTGGCAGTCCTATTATAGCTTTTTAAAAAAATATCTCTGTACCCGCAGGTTAGATTTTTTTTCGACGAATAGCTTTAGTGATTCCAATTTTTTTCATCTTCAAGAACCCGTATACGTATAGCATACTCAAGATTCAGAAATATGGGCACTAAGAAAATTTAGAAATCTTTTAATCAATCTCAGGACCTACTTTCGTCCAGGGAACATTATTTACACATTGTATGTGTATAAGAATGCCAATACCCGCATGTGTATTTCATTATTATAGAGGTGATTCAAGTTATCTGGCTCTTTTACCTTGATTTCAATTCAAAAGGTTGAGAAAGGTTGAAATTTTCTCACGTCTAGATATGTTTCAAATTTAAGACTACGATAAGAACGTTGGTAAAAAATATTATCAATTAAGTATAATAATATTATTAATTTCGTTCGCAGTGATGGGAATAATAGTTATAAATATTTTTGGAAATATATTTATGGACACCCTGTATTAATAATTAAAATAGATTTATTATTAATTTATCTAGAGATGTTGCTATACTAAGACGAGAATTGGGAGTGAAAGATTAAGATCTCAAAGAAGGAACCATTATGGGGTTGTTAGTTCAGTGGCTTTTAGAGTTGAGTAAAATTCAGTGAAGCTATGGTATGCCTGGCATGTGGCCGACCAAGTCCCATTGTAAAGTAAATCGTATGGTATATGTATAGAAGTCGGTCTATTTTGCTAGAAGGGTATACTCATACATATATGGTATTTCCGAGTGTATTTATCGAGGGATGCTGGTGGACAGATGTATAAGTGGTACCCCCTGCAGAGAAACACCCCCATGCGGACGAAACCCGTCACATTCACCCATACTTTAGCCAATGTAATCATTATCCTTCAACTGAAGAAGTTCTTCGACCCTATTTTTTTCTTTCATATGCTGGTAAAATCGCTCATATAAGAGAGTCATCAAAAAAAGTAATATAAAAAAATGAGCTCCTTTTATAGTATATATGTATATAGCAAAAATAACGCGCGCGCTATGCGCCCGATTTGTTTCTTAATCAATCAACACTTTTAATTAAATAAATCAAATATTATTGAACTTGAACTCCTTCAAATTTTCAAAATTTGATTATTTAGCAAATCTAAAAATACAAATTTTAATTAAAGTGTAATGCTTCCAAACACATCAATGTTAACCAGCTCAGTTTATCGCTTTTTTTTGGCACCTTATTTGTTTATCGTGGGTCGTTCTCGTCCCAAGGTACGTTAAAACGCTCAATTATCAATAAAAAAATCTGGTAAAATTCCTGTACACTCTTGAACATTTTTCCTTTAAGGGCACGTCATAAAAATTGCAACAAAAATAAAACAAATAATTGATTTTTAAAGATAAACACACTCACTTCCCGAAAATGTATCAGAGCGAATCAGTTTCATTCCGAGAGTATTCGTTGAAAAAAGAGAAATCAAATCCGAATGAATCCGAGCCAATCCGAAGTTTTTATGAAGATTCCTATTCGAATGAATTCGAACCAATCCGAAGTCTGTATAAAGATTTGTATCTGAATGAATCCGTGCAAATCTGAATGAATCCGGATGAATCCATGCCAATCCGAAGTATGTTTAAAGATGGCTATCCGAATGAATCCGAAGTCAGACTATAAATTCTTACCAGAATCAATAATCCGAGGCAATCCAATATAAAAAAATTCTGATCCACATGAATCCGAGCTAATACGTATCAGCTATCAGTAACACCTCAAAAAACTGATCAAAAGAAAGAAAAAAGTCTTGCACTTATGATTGTATGTTAAAATTGATGATTTTATTAATCAGTGGTAGAAATTTCGATTTAAATATAAGTTTATTCGAATAGGCCTCTCACAGACAAATTGAGATTATTATTGACCCCGAATTCATTTGAATTGAAATCTTGGATTCATTCTGTATGAAACTCTTCGGAGAAGCCTCGAATTCATTCGGATTAAATATTCGGATTAATTCGGTTTAAAAAGTTTCTGTGGATGAGTTTCAGATTTATTGGTATTGAAACTTCGGATTCATTCGGTTTAAAAACTTTCTTCGGATCACCCTCGGATTCATTCGGATTGAAATCTCAGATTCATTCGGTTTGAAACACTTTTTGGATGAGTAAGTTCTACGAATGAGTCGCGGATTCATATACGGATTTAAAGTTCGGAATTATTCGAATTGAAAATGTGAATCGGAATGGCTGGAAATGACTCAGATTCGCTCGGATACAGACTTCGCATTGGCTCGGAACTAACGAACTTTTAAACCGGCTTAAAAAAATCAGTTTAAAATATTTTTACTTTTCTGATATAGAATATAAAAGACAAGGTTTTAAGCTCGCTATCTAGAATTTTTTTATTGACATTTTGAATTTTTATATTATTAATAGTAGAATAGAATTATTATTATAAACGAATATTTTACTTAGAATATAAAAGACAAGGTTAAGCTTACAATCTAGACTTTTTTTTATTGACATTTTGAATTTTTATATATTATTAATAGTAGAATTTTAATCAAATATTCTATTTTTAATGATAGACACACGCACTTCCCGAAAATACAGATATTTACTAAAAAAATTCGTAGGTCTGGAACAACTCACGATAAACGATTTAAAATATTAAAATATTAAAATTAAAAATATTGTTTATAATACTTTTACTTTTCCAATAGAATATAAAAGATTTAAGTTTTTATATTAACAGTAGAATTAAACAAATATTTTATTTTTAATGATAAACACACCATTTTCCGAAAATACAGATATTTATTTAAAAATTCGTAAGTCTGGATTTACAACTCCACTCTATATGTATAAATATAAATCAATCTGTCAAACTGATGTAAACAGTAATAACCATGACCCAATGTCTAAAATTTCAAAACAAGAAAATACGAAAAAGCAAGTGAAAACATAGGAGCTAACTTCAAAGTGCAGACAAAGTGAATGAATGAATGAAAGAATAGGAAGATTCTTCCTGGTTGATATAGTACCGCTGGTTTTTATTTTTATGTAATCTCAGTAAAACAAATGAGTATGCCCAAAAGTGTCTATAAAAAATCCAAATTTGGACTTCTTCTTTAAAGAAGAAGAACTATGAATATTTTTAAAGGGATTTCAAAATAATTTGAAAGAATTTCAAGATTTATGAAGTAATTTTGACAAATTTTACACAGAAAAAACAAGGACTGAAAGTGTTTACAGCTTAATCTTAAAACAAGACTAAAAACTGACTTAAACTTAAATTCAGCCTAAAAACTGAGTTATGCTGTAAACATACTTTTAGTCTTTGTTTTTTCTGTGTATGAGCTTTTCTTTTAAAAGATTTGTAGAAGGTTTAAAGGACTTTAAAGAATTTCAATGAATTTCGAGAAAGTTTAAGAATTTTGAAGAGATTTCTAGAGATTTTAAGATTATTTTAACATTTCCTAATAGGAATTTTAGTAAAGAATTCTCAGGGATTTTAGGGCACTTCTAAATATTTTAATTTCTTAATATTTTAATTTTATATAATGATAATACATAAAAAATATTTTGTTCGAATTCAAAACCATAGAGAACATAAAACCTATATGGCACTTAGATGCTTATAGAAGTGCGTACTGCCGTAATGATTGAAATACTATACGCGCCGATGAAGGAGTGCATTTTTCTATTGTGTCAGGTCGCGTGTTCGCGTCATTGAGTCTCTGCACGCACAGATGCGCTTATTCTTTGACTCTCATGGACAGAAATAATGCAAGCTTCTTTATTGTACTGTGAATTGAATGCCTTTGGTGAAAAGCATTATTTATAATTTTAGAGAGAATTATTTGACGGTTATCGTAATTTAATGAAAAATTTTCAAAGTCATAAAGTAAATGCATGTAACGCTCGCATATTCCTAAATCCGTATAATGAAATAGATATATTCCCTTTGGGAGTAGGTAATTTTGGTCGAATTACTTAAGATTATAATTTACATATATGTGCAAACAGGGGTTTGAATTTAGTTTTATTCACTATTTCGCCACAGTGAGGATTTTATCTATGGTAATGTATGGAAATATATAAGAACAGATAGGGATACGCGACCCATGCTTAACCAATACTTATATACAATCTTGCGTCATGAGGTGCTTTCGGCTTTCGTATTTAGCTGTATATGAGTCCAACCAAAGGATTTTTCCACGTCATGTTGGTTTTGCCTCGTGTGTCAGGCACGTGTCTCGACATATATATCTCACAAGCATATATGGCGCATATACATTACTTTTCAGGGTTGTACACTCTAAAAACTGTCTATTGATGGTGCTGTTCCATGGCAGCAGAAAACGCAAAACAGAAAGCAGAAAATCGTAAGAGTGAAAGAGACAAATAGAGTCACTCTCTCTTCCACTCTTATGATTTTCTGCTTTCTGCTTTGCGTTTTCTGCTGCCATAGAACGGCACCCTGACGGTCAAACGATTCCTTTTACCGTGAAAGAATTTTCTATTCAAAAATTGGTATGAGTGGAAATCCTTTAACAATTAAAGGATTTTCCTTTCAAATGCTATCCTTTTATTGTCAAAATATTTCCTTTGATGGGGAAACTAAAATTAAAACAATGTACAATCACTCATGCATAGACGCACTTCACCCAGTAGCCTACAAATGCAATCCTTTAATAGTTAAAGGATGGTTAAAGGATTTCTTTTCATAGTCAAAAGAAATCATTTATCGGTAAAACTATTTTCGTTTTGCACTTAACAGATGAGTTTTTTAACAGTGAAACAATTCCTTTGACAGATAAAAGAAATCTGCTTAATTTCAAAGGATTCATTTTGAAAGGAACGTAATTTCATTGTTATAAATAAAATTTTTTTTAGAGTGTATAGACTATATCCGATTTAAAAATATCTGCCCGCTTCGCGGGCACATTCTCATCACATGTCGCGCTTCGTGCTCTGTGTTGCGCTATTGCTGCTCATATACTTTTGTTTTAATTACTTTCTTTATACATGAAAAAGAAAACTAATTTACTTAAGGTTCTATCGACCTTAAGGAATACATTCTCATCAGGGCACTCGCGCTTCGCGCTCGATATTTTATTTAACCCTCTCTCTAACCTCGCGCTTCGCGCTCGGCTCTGCACGGAGACAATTTGTTCGGTAGCCGTTCAAGTAAATGTGGTAAAATTTGGATATCGTGGCTTTTCAGCGATCTGTAATATTTATTTCTAGAACCCTTACGATCTGGACTGTAACGATTACCGTTCTAGAAATAAATATTACAGATCGCTGAAAAGCCACGATATCCAAATTTTACCACATTTACTTAAACGGCTACCGAACAAATTTTCTCCGTGTGTTTAACTATATTTATCACAATTAAAACATACACTGAAAAAATATTTGATACAAATTTTTAAAAGTATTTTTCACGATTAAAAGGAAAAATATTTATCCTATTGAAAAATGGTCAAAAGAGAACTTGTAGATATTTTTAAGACCAATAATTATGTTCGTTATCATTTTCTCTGCATCTCGCATTATTTGGCTCAAAATTTGAATTTTCGATTTTTTAAGGAAATTCAAAAAGTTGTTATGCCGATCCTATAGGGCGTTCAAAAAGAAACATTTTTCATCTTTAAACTTTTTTTCATATCATGCGTTGTTTGGCTTTCTAATTTAAGTTTTCTTTCATTTTTTTAGATTTTCAAAATTTAAAAACAAAAGTGGTTTCAAAAATTTTCAAAATGCTCCAACTTTTTGAATTTTTATCAAAAATGGCAGGCCAACGAACTTGACCTTCATTTTAGGACACAAAAGAGTATACTAAAGGCTATCGTAAAATCTCTGAAAATTACTTAAATTTTCATGCAATTTCGTAAAATCCTTTAAAATTTTATTAAATTCTTCGAAATACCGTAAAATTACTTAATATTTCTAAAATCTCAATAAATTTCGTAAAACCCTTTTAAATTCCTTAACATTATTCAAGATTCCATGAAATCTCATGAAATCTATTAAAATACGATTAAAATCCAATGAAATTTCGTAAAATTCCTAAAAATCTCTTAAAAGTTTCTCAAATTACTTAAAATTCCAAAAAAAAAATATATATATATATATCCCATAAAATTTCTTAATTATGATGGTAACTGATCTGTAATTATACGAATACAAATATATTAAAAACTGATATAAAAGAAAAAATGAAAAGTTTACTATAAGTTCATCAAATATTTTGAAATATTTTTTTGCTTCACTAATAATTTATTTTTCACATAAAGATAATTTTTTTATCGCTTTAAATTATTTTCTATCTTTATATAACCTTTTCATTATTAATCGTTTTGACAACGAACATAATCAGAAAATAGTTTTCAAATTCGGTATATTCACAAAATTCATGCAATTTCTAATCCAATCAGGTTTTCGACAAAAATATGTTCGATATATTGCATGGTAACATCAATTTTTTAAGATAGGAAAATGTATGTCTGTCTTTCTAAGACACTATATATCATATTTGTCAAAATTACTTCCACCAAGCACAGCTCATTGGATGCGGAATTTAATCAGTTTTCTGATATTCTTTTTTTAATCTCCCTACCTTCATTTCTCGTCAAGATATGCAAAAAGAGGCAACTTTTTATAAACATAAAATGAGTTTGAACAAGAATCTCAAGAATAACGTTAATGCAATAATACAATTATATATTTTTTCTTATACATTATCTGTAATAATCATGGAAATGAAATTAGGAAAGATATGTTGTATTTTTATAGGGTTGCAGGAAAGGAATAGTTACGCCACTGATTATAAAAGCCGACACGGTCGACACGCGCCCTTCGATGAAAAAAATCAGGTACGCGTGCCCGGTTCTGAGCCCGGTGCGCTCTTTCGTGTAGGAGCAATGAGTGCACACATGCAGATAGGCCAGGTGGTGTGACGTGGCTTGATGGGGGTATATGGGGGTCGCTACCACCGGCAGCTGCAATGTGCCGACAATACATTACGAAGAGATGCGCGGCACCCGTGGCACTGCGATTAGGGGAGCCCCCAAGCATAACCATAGGCTTATTTCACTGGGGGTCCATCAAAATATTCTGTTCCAACTACCCCAAAAGCAACTCGCCCCTTTTCCACCGTGATTTCTCCTGTTTATGGAATTTATTCCAATCAAGATATAACTTCCTTCTGTCGTTTTTAACTAATTTGCGGAACAAACATTTTTGAATTATTAAATGTGAAAGAAATAATGAAACTTTAAGGCACTTGTGAAAAATTTTCTTTCTGGTTGTTTCGAATTTAAGTTGTTGCATATTCAGGAGAATTGATTATAATTTTTTCAAAATTGACAGGAAAGATCGTTGGAATCTCAGCTTTAAAATGAACCCAAGAAAAGCGAAATCGATTCAAAAGTTTTCGAGTTATTATGATCAAAAATCGAAAATAATGGTTTTCTCCGATCGGGACTGTAGATTTTTTACTATAATTTGGAAACTTTTGAAGTGATTTCGGGTTTCTTGGACTTATTTTAAAAAAGAGATTCCAAGGATATTTCCTGTCAAGTTTAATAAAATTCTAATCAATCTCTACTTGAGTACACAACAACTTAAATATTACATTGATTTAACAGGATAACAAACACTGTTAAAAATTTTTGCAAAATTAATATACTTTTAATATACATTTTGTAAAGTCATTTGCATATACCTATCATAAATTAAATATATATTACCATATATTACCATATGTTTTAGAATTATGTAATATAAAACCATACACTAAGAAAAATGTTTGGTTCGAACAAAAAAACGTTTGGTTGCTATAGAAGCAACAAAAATTTTTGGTTGTGCCAGCAACCAAATCTTGGTTCTTTCAACAAACCTGTTGTTGGCACAACCAAACAATTTTTGGTTGCAAAAAAATTTTTGGTTGTGCCAACAACAGGTTTGTTGAAAGAACCAAG
>CAJFCP010026032.1:18591-30256 GCA_904066005.1 Synergus itoensis | reverse complement strand
CGCGTCATATTCGGGCGATGCTTTTTCATTAATTAAGGCAAGAGGTGCTCATCAGCGTGCTCACATATTTTAATGGCCATCTCAATGACCAGCATGTCCTCCTGATAAATGACCTTTCTTGATAAATTATACGAAAAATAATCTTATATAGCGAATTCGTATATACAGTGTATGAAATTGTTACTGGAGAGGACTCTCGCAGTTTTCATAAAGAACATATGCAGAGATTTTGGAAGAATGGTGGTTATTGAAAAGGGAGAGGGGTAGACACGCGTCATTCAGGGTTGTATTGCATTAACATGAAAATCAACGAAACATCGAGCGAAACGCACATACGCAGATTCAAAAGCAGAAGTTTATGGAGCAATGCAGACGCGTGCTAAGAGTATTCGAAGACAAACAATGGTAGAAATCAGGCATTGTGATGGGCTTTGTGAGCCGAAAAGCTGTGACATCGAGTTCAGGACTGCAGCTGTGCTATTCCCGATTCCCCTCAACCCCATGCAACCTCCCCTCGACCCCATAGGAATAGTCCATACACCATAGCCATATCATCATTGACATAGGTGCCTCGAATGCGGAACCGATCGAAGGGAATTTTGATTCGGCAAACCTGGCGCGTGCCTTTGCTCTCTTTGATTGATGGACTACTTTATCGACGTCACGCGCGACCTCTTATTAAACATTCGCATATTTCAAAGAGTGTATTAGTTCAAAATTAAAAAATGTACAGTGAAAATTTTATAGTTTTCAAGAGATTTTAAAGAATTTTAAGATATTTCAGAGGAGTTCAAGAGATGTTTTGTGTGGTTTCAGGAATTTTAAGGATTTCGAATGCTTTCCTGTAATTTTAAGTATTCTGAAGCCCGTGAAGAGATTTCCGCAATTAGCCCTATTTAAAATAGGGTTCTAACGAGGCCTTGGCCGGCATTTCTATATTTTGCGGGGATTTTTTTTTGCTGCTTTTCACATGTCAAGTACAATACTTTTCACAACGAGTCTAAGGCAAGTTCGATTTTCGGAATATGCTCGATTTTCGAAATTTTGCAGCAGGCAAAATCCCCGTTTCCCCTACTTCCTACACTTGTCAAGTAAATATAGCTATTAAAATCTTGGAACACCCCTGAATTCTTTAAACATTCTTTAAAATAACTTAAAATCTATTTATATCGCTTTAAATTCTCCTGAAATCCTTCAGAAAATCTTGATCTCTTTGAAATCTTGGAAAATATCTTAAAATCCTTTTAAATTCCCCAGAATTACTTGAAATTTCTGTAAGGGCATGCTCTAATGTGATGATGTGACTAAATTATGAACATTTTTTCGGTGTTCGCCATGGCTAAACGCAATGATATATCGCTCTCAAATTTTGGTATATAGGAAATAAGACAGTAAACTGCGTTATGAAATTTATTTTGAGTAATAATTTTAAAAAAATCAAGTCGGTAAGGTAGGGAACTGATTTTTTTCAAAATTATTACTCAAAATAAATTTCATAACGCATTTTACTGTCTTATTTCCTATATTCCAAAATTTGAGAGCGATATATCATTGCATTTGGCCATGGCGAACACCGAAAAAATTTTCATAATTTGGTCAAGTCATCACATTAAAGCATGCCCTTAAATTCCTTAAAATCACTTGAATCTTTTAAAAATCCTTTAAAATTCTTTAATATCATTAAAAATCTCTTCAAATATTTAAAAATAATGTTTAATACTCTTAAAACCGCTTAAAACCTTGAAGCTCCCTTGAACTAGTTTAAATTTTTTTTTAAATTTCTTAAAATCACTTATTGTTGCTATATAATTTATACCTCTTTTTTATAATAGGACTTTTGTTTTTAGAAAATTAAATAGCTTAATAATCATATATTGTGACTAATGATTCCGTAAAATAGTTTTTTAATCCTGATGGCGTATTTACTAGGGTATTTTTTATTTTTTTGAGTAAACTGACAAGGCCCTGGCCAGTTTTCCTTAAGTAAGGCAATATTCTGCCAAAGCGTTACAAGCCTTGTGTGGGCCTTGCCAGTTGATCTGATTAGGGCCACATCAGAAGTAGGGATAACTGACCAGGACCCTGTCAGAACCCCATCATTTCTGCACGGGAGGAATTTGTAGGAATTTTTAAATATTATTACAATGGGATTTCAAAATATTATATGATATTTTGAGGTAAATTTAAGGTAAATGGTCTATTTTTTTAACGAAAAATATTTAGTATTGGGAAGGTAACAATTTTAAGGTACAATTTTTATTGTATTCCATTAAATTTATTGTGAAATTACAACAGTTAGCAGTATCCCATATAATTATTACAGAATATTTCAGAATATTTCGAAAAGTTAGCATGTCGGTAATGGGAATTTTGAATAACATGTGATGTGTATCTATAAACAAAAAGAAGTCGAGGGTAACGTACTAAATATAGTGTGAATGCGTATGTACTTGCTGGTTTCATTCACACTGGTCACGTTTTCGTTGGATTACTGGACCGAGGGGTTGCATTTCTATGGTTTCTTGACGTTGTAGGTCTCATTACGATATTTCCGTGAGCAGTTTGTATACCTATATAGTTACTATGTTCATTCATGAGCAAATTTACTGATGTACATCGTTTTTTATAATGAGTTAAGTTCTTTATCCAACTTTTGTAAAGTTGAAGGGATTTCTGCACTTTCTGCTTCCAACTCGAAAGTTTCATAAACCGATCCCGGCTTTATTCCTATAACTGTTTATTCTTACAATAATATAATAATATAATAATTACAATAATATAATAGAATTGAATTGTTTTTGTTTCCGTTTATAAGATACGTATTATGCATTCTCTGATATTATTCGTTATGGCGAGTTCATTATTTATAAACTTCTTTTGAAAACATCTCTAATGTCTTTGACCATCAGGGGATCAACTTGACTCTCAGGTGCTTATGGGTGATTCCACGAGATATTTACCATTCGTCTAAAATATTTTTTTTCTATTCTACAAATAAAATAAACTGACACGTATTTCTTTATTTTGATATGATATGCGAAATATATTTCGCATATCATATCAAAATAAAGAAATACGTGTCAGTTTATTTTGTTTGTAGAATAAAAAAAATATATATTTTAGACGAATCTATTCTTTAGGGGTAAATATCTCATGGAATGACTTATTCAACATAATGAAAGGAAGATTTTTTGGTTGAGGGATAAAGCAAAAGCAAGAACACAGTAAGGTGTCACACAAAAGATTCCAAGGCTCTTCTTGTATGTTTTGCACCAATAAGTGGGTAGTACTACCCACCTGAAATCTCTGAATATAATAAATAATCACAGACTCCTTCCCCTTTATTTGATTGCTATAGAAGCAACGAAACCGTTTTGTTGGGAGAGTATTTCAAAGGATTTTAATCTTAAAGAATTTTAAATGACTGAAAATATTTCAAGTGATTCGAATGAATTTCGAGAAATTTACAAATATTGTTTATCATTTCAAGAAAGTTTAAGCATTTTCAGGAGATATCAAGACATTTTGAAATTTCAAAATATTTCAAATGATTCTATAGAATTCAAAAGGATTTCCAAATATTTTATATATATATGTGATATTTTATATATGTATAGGTATGAAGGTACGAAGAGGTCGTCGAACTATAAATATTCTAAGGGTGGAGGTTGACTTAGGAGGCTTAGGTATAACATAAGGCCCTCCGTATGTTTCTTATAGGCATTAAACACTGCCATCTCTCCCTTTTTATTTTAATTTTTTTTTCATGGGGTTCCGGTATATCGTATAAATCACATCCTCACGCGCCGACCATATCCTGTCTATTCGGCTTTACGGGGTTTACTCCCCCGTGTAACTCGTGCCACGCTGGTTTCATGCACATGTGTAGGTACGAGATACTAATTTCATATTTTTCAGCGCTCATGTGTTAAATATGTAGGGATATGTTATTAAATAAATTTATCAAAATGATATTAATATATTATTACACTACCGGTTTGAATTATGAGTTCACTTTCATTTTGATGTTCGTTTAAGTTCTCTTTTTAATACATCAACGATTACATTTTTTTCTTTTAAAGTTAAATCTATCAAAATTCTGCGAAATATCTTCAAACCTCAGTGTTTTATAAAAATATCAATAACTTTTGGAATAGTGAACACGTTTTTAATTTCTTGGTCTCCTTTTAAGGGTAAATTTCTAATCTGAAAAAATTTATTGGTATAATAAAGTATACAATTATATACATTTTGCCAGGACTTAAAGTTGGCGCGAAAAAGGTGCACATATTTGAATATTTTTTCGGTTGAGAAAAATATTTTTATAAAATATATAAAATAATTAATCATATACTTTCTGAAAAATATAATTAAATTTACATTCACTTAATTTTTATTATTATTTTTCATCAGGTGATATTGAACTTTTCCTTATCAATTTGTGCACTGAGAAAAATGTTTGGTTCGGACAACAAAACGTTTGGTTGCTATAGAAGCAACAAAAGTTTTTGGTTGTGCCCACCAAATCTTGGTTCTTTCAACAAACCTGTTGTTGGCACAACCAAACAATTTTTGGTTGCAACAAAAATTTTTGGTTGTGCCAATAACAGGTTTGTTGAAAGAACCAAGATTTGGTTGGCACAACCAAAAATTTTTGTTGCTTCTATAGCAACCAAACGTTTTGTTGTCCGAACCAATCATTTTTCTCAGTGTGTATTCGAATAATAATAATAATAATAACAATAATTTTTTCGATATTTTTTTAAAATATTTTTTCAATCATCTCGACTTTTAGCTTTTCAGTTAATCATTTTTAACTTATTCAGATTATATAAGAGAGATAGATCATGCATTTTTTAGACAAAGATTTATTTTTAATAAAAAAAAAAATAAAAAATATGAAAACCTAAAATTTTTTATCATAATAAAAAAATAAGCATTAAATTATATCAGTTTGTGCATTGGCATCGTGAATGCGTGTGTATGTGGGTATTGAAATTACGCAACACAGAAGAACGACCCCCCTAAGCGAAGCTACGATGGGGTGAGTCATCACCTGGCCGGGGGGGTTGTGCAGGGGGGAAAGGATATTAGAAGGGGCAGGTGAGGACAAGGGCACGAGCTAGACGGACGCGAGTCATAGGGAAGGACTCGTTCAAAGCTTGCTAAAAGGCGAAGAGAGGGGGTGGTGGGGGGTATAAGGGTATTCCCCCTTATGCTTATAGAGAAACAAAGTCGAAGTGTGTGCGTGAGACGCACCCTACATACTCCCGCCGGGAAGTATCGCCTTTCATTAAAATTGCCTAAGGGCACTGCTCAATCGATGGCATTTCACATCGAGGAGAAATCATTTTTTCATCGGGCATCGAGCATTCGATTCCGATGGTTGATTTGTGTTGCGTGGTCATAGGTATATATATATACTGAAAAACTCGAGGGTCAGAAATAACTGTAGTGCCATCCTCAGGAGTTCAGGAATTTATTTTATTTATTTATTTCTTTGAATTTTGAATCCTGATATCTTTGAAATCTTGTAAAATCTTTTGAAATCCTTTAACATGTTCTGAAATTTTTAAAATCTTGTGAGAATTCTTAAAAATCCTTAAAATCTTTGTCTCTTTTTAAATCCTTTACAATTTTTTAATATCACTAGTAAACCAACACGCGCGCTCAGCGCGCGATTATTTTTTATTCCTTATTCTTACAACTTCAAGTCATTCAAAGGCCAATCAGATTAGCAACAACATTGTATGACAGATTTTCGAAACATTTTGTGACACCATTTTTTAAAAGGGGAATTTTAAAAGATTTCTAAAAATTTTAAGGGATTTGGAAGGTTTTGTGTGTTTTAAGAGATTTCAAACAGTTTCTAGGGTTTTAGGGAATTTAAAAATTTTTCGTCCAATTTCAATGAATTTTCCGAGATTTTAACGTATTGTAAGAAATTTTGACGATTTTTAAATGCTTTTAAGAGAATTCAAGGGATTTTTATGATTTATAAAATCTTTTGTGAAATATTAAAGGATTAAATGGAATTTGATGAGATTTATAATAATTTTATTGAATTTTAAAAAAAGGGAATATTATCGTAGAATTTTAAGGAATTTACAAAAATTTCTACGAATTTTCACGAATTTTAATGAATTAAGGAGATTTTTATAACTTTTAAAAAATTGTGTGAATTTTGAAGGATCTTAAACTTTGTCAGGTAATTTTATTGAGGTATTTCAAAAGATTTTTAGGACTCAAGAGATTTCCTAGAATTTAAAAGGATTTGGAAAGTTATTGTTAAATTTTTAGGGATTTCAAGAGGTTTTTCTGATTTTTAAAAGATTCTGTGGATTTTTAAGGATTTCTTGAAATTTTAAAAGATTTTAAGGCAGTTTAAGTGAATTTAAGAGATTTTTATGAATTTTATAAAAATTTGTGATATTTTAAAGAATTTCATGGTATTTTATGAGATTTCTAATAATGTTAAGGAATTTCAAGATATTTTTCTGATTTTCAAAAAAATTTGTACAATTTTTAAAGATTTCATGGAATTTTTTGAGGATTTATAAGGATTTTTATATATTTTCACAGATTTTAACGAATTTCAAGAGGTTTCTAAGAATATTTTAAGAGATTTTAACGAATTTAGGAGGATTTTGAAGTTTTTTGTAAAATTTTAAGAAACCAGCAAATCAACATGTGCGCTATAATTTTGTTTTCTTTCTTACAATTTCAAGTCATTCAAAAGCCAATCAGGTTTGCAACAACAATGTATGCGAGATTTTCGAGATATATCGTGACAACACTTTTTTAAGATAGGATTTAAAATCCCTTATACTTAACAAAAATTTTTTATTATTCTAAAATCTTGAAACTCTTGTGAATTATTTTGAAATTCTTTAAAAATTACTTAAAACCACTTATTTTGATATCGTACCACATTCGAATTAGGGAAAACTGATGAGGACTCCATCAAAATTTCTACTTCCGACACATGTTATATAATATTCCGAAAAAAATTTCTAATAGTGTAGATCGATAGATAGATAAATAGGTGACTAATTTCGAATGTGAATAGTTTGGCTGAAAAAATTAGATTAAGATCGAGAAGTAGAGCATGTCTCGTCCAATTCCGTAACAATTTCGATTAGACTGGTAATGGCTCATTTCTCCCCCTGAAATGTAAGGTCACCATGGACACCCACAGGAGATAAAGCGAAAGCAACTCCTTTGAACATCGACCATATGTTGCCCCATAGCTTGACTATGATTTATAAGCATCACATCACGTGCTTTTACACGCAAGAAGATTTCATTAATTACTTCTCTTAGGTGGGATGAACTCAGTTTTAAAAACCCGAGCCTAATTAAATACACATTATTCATAGGTAGTAATTATATATCTATGAGAGATATAAATAATTTCTATAATTTTCCAATTTCTACAGTCATTTCATTCACTAACCCTTGTTAAAGAAAAAACTTGAGGAAGAATTTTTTTTATATATCTAATTGCAAAAAAAGTTAGACAGGACATTTAATTGATTTTTATATGATTATAAAAAATTTTATATGATTTAACAAAAAAATTTTATTGCACAAATACCAACAAAATTATTTTTTTGTCCGGACCAAACCTTTTTTTCAGTGGCAGTAATAATAGCCTTCTTTTTATAGCCAATCGATATTCTATTAATAGGTGCATCTATAATTGTTGAAGAAGGTTAAATGTGCGAATGTCAGTGACATTCAGTCAATGAACGTCAGTTTCGTGTTATGCAACTACAAATTTTCGTAGTTGATCGGCAAAAACAATTCTTGAGGATGGATTATTCAATAATAACGTTGCCGAGTTGAGTAGATATGGCAATCCTTATACTTTTTACATTTTTTTATGTATCAATTTTACCTCTATTTCTCAATCGATCGAAATATGCAGAATTCATTCCTGAAAAGAAAAATAATTTGCGTGTTCGGTTTAAAAGTTTCATACTAAGAGAAGCATGGAAATAATTTACGAACTCGTCGGACAAGTTGGCTGACCTATGGAAAGCAAATTCTCCTTCTGTAGAGATCGATTCCTCTTCAATATTTTTTTCTATGCAGACATTTCTTCTTCCAGCATTATAATCGAATTGTTTCCTAAATTAGATACCTATCACGTTTTCAATGCTTGGATTTTAAAGTCCATAAATTTTTATAATATTATATAAGTTATTAGAATTCGATATAATCTTTAAATATCCTTTAATATTCCTTAAAAATACCAATAATTACATTAAAACTTTGAAAAATGTTTAAATTTCTTACAGCACCTAAAATTCTTCACAAATACCTGAAATTTCTTTAAAATATTCAAAATCCCTGAAGTATTTTGAAATGCGTTCACTCGCATTCGTTTGAAATGTTGAAAATTCCTAGACAGGGTTGCAAATAATTAATTACATCTGTAATTACATTACTGGAGTAATTAATAATTATATAGAGTAAAAATTGTAATTGTACTCAAAATAACTCGCCTTTTCAGGGGCCGCTATACGCGATGAATGCTCGTGGCAGATTTACTTCTACTGTTTGCCGCGAAAAATCTTTCAATTTTCCGTTCCCCACTTTCACCGCGAGGAGATAGCGGAGATTTTTAAAACCAGTTTTTTTATTCATTTTTTTTTCATTTTTTAAACAATTTTTTGTTAAACATAAATAAATAAATATTTAAACATTATCATTGAATTGCCATCCAGATGATACGTTGTTGTTAAATTATATTTCTATTTCCAAGTATTTATATTTTTTGTCACTATTCGAGTATTATTGTCTTTCGATTTCCTCTTTCCTTTTATATTGAATATTTTATTTCAATGGTAAAATTATTGCTATAGATTTGTTTTGACATTTAAACATTTGAACTTTCTATATTTTCACTATCGATTTATTTTGGTTGGTATGGTTACAATTTAAGAAACAAAGTTCATTTGAAATACATTTCAATTCGAAATTTTATTAATTTGAAAAAGCTTCTGATAAATTTTCAGTTAAAGAAAAAATAAAAAAATAAAAAAATACAAAATTACAATAAAACAGGCACACAAAAAAGAAGGTGGTCTGTATCAAGAATGGGACCTATATATTCTTATGTATTTTGACGCGATGATTCCGAATCCGGGGTCCGATTGACACCAGCACGTTAAGTTTAAGGGCATTTGAAGGTCAAATCGACAAAAAATTCTATTGAAAGAAGGTGACTAGCATTTCTATGGTTTTGAGGGTCGCTGAATCCGAATCTGGGATCAGTTTGATTCCATCATGTCTGTATCAAGGTCAATTCAAGGTCAAATTTACATAATGTGAAAAAAGTGAATTTTTGACTGCAGATTCTGAAAGAACGGAAAATTTTACGTTCAGATATGATATCCGCTATTTCTCTGAAGATGATCCTCAAAGACATTTCAAGGTCAAGTCAGGCAAACGAAAAGAAAAACAGTGGTCTGTACCAAGAGCGAGACCAATATATTCTTATGTATTTTGATGCGCTGATTCCGAATCCGGCGTCCGATTGGGTCCAGCACGTCAAGTTTAACCCTCGGTCCTTACCCTGGGTCAATTTGACCCATACAAAAATTTTGGTTGTGTATACCTTTATGGAAATTCATAATTTGGCGCGTTCGACCTATTCTAACTATAGTTGGATGTTCTGACTATACCTTTTAAAAAAAAAATTTTTTTTTCGATAATTTTTTTTTACTAGTAATTAAATTCAAAATTATTTTTTGATCACACCAACAGATTCTGCATTAGTTATATTACATCTCAAAATTTGTTTCAAGTCCATCAGATGAATAGCTATGAAATGGTACGCGATCAAAAAGTGCCAGGGTCAAATTGACCCAGTGTAGGGATCTCGATCGAAAAAATAGGTGTAAGGACGGAGGATTAAGGGCATTTGAAGGTCAAATCGGCAAAAAAATCGATTGAAAGAAGGAGACTAGCATTTCTGTGGTTTTAAGGGCCGCTGAATCCGAATCTGGAATCAGTTTGATTTCATCATGTGTGCATCAAGGTCAATTCAAGGTCAAATTTATATAATGTGAAAAAAGTGAATTTTTGACTGCATATTCTGAAAAAACGGAAAATTTTACGTTCAAGTATGATATCCGCTATTTTTTTGATGATGAACCAAAAGGTCATGTCAAGGTTAATTTATGTTAGTAACTTGAGAGTTCGTATGACGATTGTAAAAATACAAACGTGTGTCTTCGTGGAACAAGAATATTATTTTCATAAATAGAGGATATCATATATGAATGTAAAACTTTCCACTCTTTCAGAATCTGCAGTAAAAAATTCACTTTTTTAACATTATGCAGACTTGATGGAACCAAACTGATTCCAGATTCGGATTCAGCGGCCCTCAAAACCACAGAAATTCTAGTCACCTTCTTTCAATTGATTTTTTTGCTGATTTGACCTTTCAAATGCCCTTGAACTTGACGTGCTGGAGCCAATCGGACCCCGGATTCGGAATCAGCGCATCAAATATCGAGCGCGAAGCGCGAGTACCCTGATGAGAATTTTTACTTATTGTGGAAATTTTTATTAGAATTTTATTTAAAGTGGAAACTCTCTTACGCGTAGCGATAAAGGTGAAATTGATTTAAATATAATATAATAATTAATTCCTTAAGCTCAATATAACGTTAAGTAAATTAGTTTGCGTCCCAAAGGGCGCAACACGGAACGCGAAGCGCGTCATGTGGATGAGAATGTGAATGAGATTTTTTCTTTCTTCAAATATGTTTGTAATTTTTATTTTAAAATGAAAATACGACTTAGTGATCTCCCTTTATTTTGTCTCGACAGTTAATGCAATGCATGTTATTCGATTATAACACAGGGTGAGAGATGAAATTGCCGGCAGAGCGTCGTTGAGCGGTCTTTATTATCGAATTTGTGCGAGGTTATTTGCTTATACAATCTGCCAGAAAAATTTGAAGCAAAACTCCTTCAAGAGGCACTTTCGATGCAAATTCATAGTCCTCCCACTTAGGCGCCTCTTCTTACCTCCAAATCCCCTTTCGAGTTGCTACATCCAATTTATTCCCATATATGTTATATGGAAGGAAAATTGCTACGAAGCTACATTTACCAATAGCAACCAATCAGATGCCGAGTGCATTTCCATGCGCAGTGGTATCAAGTGAATATTGAGAAAGCTGCTGGTGAAATTTGAGAGGGGAATGCGGTGAAATTTGGGATGTTGTGAAATTTGAGAAGGTGAAATTTGAGAGAGTCGAGTGATGATGTACTAAATACCGGAATCCGGAAAACTGTTGAGGAAGTTACCCAGAAGAGGGAACTAATTGTTAATTGTTATTTACCTTACTCTTTATAAAATAATACTTCTATCATTTAAAGTTACTTCATTTTTATGAATATTATTTTATCATTTATCATTTACAAAATAAAAAAATGCTTCTTGTATCCCAAATGTGGCACTTGCACTTCATAGAATACGTGAAAAACTTTTCGATAGTTAAGTTCGAACCGAGAAACAACACTAAGAAAAATGTTTGGTTCGGACAACAAAACGTTTCGTTGCTATAGAAGCAACAAAAATTTTTGGTTGTGCCAACCAAATCTTGGTTCTTTCAACAAACCTGTTGTTGGCACAACCAAA
>CAJFCP010026032.1:0-13591 GCA_904066005.1 Synergus itoensis | reverse complement strand
TTTATTTTAGACAAAAACTCAGATCGCTTGCCGGCTATACTCCAACTTTCTATTAGAATGGGTTTTTTATTAAATTTTTTAAATTTAAAATTCATTGATTTTAAGCAGTCACGTATCACATATTCGGAAACTTTTGGAAAATCATCAACATCACTTATAAGTTCACTGAGTATTTTTTTCACTGTTGGAAACTCTTTGCGCATGTACATATCGAAGATTTTTTGTCTGATTATACCTTGATAAAATGGATCCAAAACAATTTTTTTCCTCCCTGAATTGTTGCTTTTAGGCTTTTGAACCAATCCAAAATCATTATACTCTTTTAGTACTCTTTTTATGCTTGTCTTTGAAATTTTCAAACATTGTGCAGTTGCTTCACTAGATTTATTCTTGAATTCTTCTTGATTTGCAAAAAATTCTTTTGTGTTAATTATTTTTTGTTTGAAGAATTGTGGAAATACTTTTCTTCTTTTTAGTCTTTTAATTGGAGGTGACGAATTATTCAATGATCTATTTTTATCATTGGGAAGTTGGATGTTTTCGTTAAATGAATCACACTTTTTCAGAATTTGGAAATGGCCATCCAAATCATTTTCGTTCGCCATGCTCTTGAAGAAAAGATAAATTGGATCCTTCCTATTTTGTCCATGAAATTTAACGGAATAGAACTTCTCCTCTTTGGTTTCAAGGTCTACATATTTACGAAAGAGAGTAATATTAATTTTGTAAAAATCACTTGCAGCACGCACTTCGATTTCAGATCCATACGCAGTGACAGAACTCATCAATAATCTGTAGTCTCCGCAACTTTTTGTACGTAGAGTATCACGTACCAAAGCACCATACTCGTTCCAATTCTGAATAACATAACTCACAATTTCCCGGCGAACTTTACGATGATCATGACCCATGATGTAACCTGCTGCTTTCGCTATACATTTAAACAAGCACGCACCATTTCCACCACAATCTTCAATAATAAACTTTTCATTATTTATAACAACACTTTCTTGATTCTCAGCCATATTGAAGGTTTCTATTTGTTTATAAAAAATCCAGATGTGTTATTTTCGAGGTTATTTTGATATTTCCTTAACGGTGTTTAAGGGCGAATAGATAAAAATTTAAACGAGAATTTAAAGGAACAGAGAGGAACGTTTCTTGGCCAACTGATCGGTGGTGACTGAATTCTGATGAGTCAAATGGACACTTGCAAGGGAAAGTGCGAGGAAACGTCGAGGAAAAGTGCAATAATATAAGGTCTATAAATAAAGAGCATAAATAAATATCTCTTTTCCTTTTACAAGAATAGTTGGAACAGCAGTTGTAAATTTTCATCCTATATCTGCAGAAGAATAAGTAAGAAAAGTTTATGACGAGTTTATGATTGGTCAGAGTGGGCGAATCTGCAGAGCACCCGTGCAGAAATTCCCAAACTTGGCCCAGACCGGTGATGGAACGCAGAACCATACCGGGCCCAGATCTGGCCCGATCGGGCCCAGACCTAACACGATCGAGCCAGATCTGGGCCCGGTCTGGTTCTGCGTTCCATCACCGATCTAAAATCATCCGATCTGGGCCCAACAGGGGCCACAGCAAAATTTCTACCCGGGCAGACGTATCTTGTAAATAATAACGGAATATATAATATAAAATATAACAATATAATATATAATGTACAAATTTTTATGTTATTTAATGTAATTAGAGAGTAAGTATAGTATTAACAGCAAAAGTTGTTCGATTTTTTTCCATTCAAGATTTGTTGTAAAGCTAAAAGTCAAAAAGTTTCAAATTAATCAAAATTAATTGAAAATTTTGTGGTAAAAACAATTTTATGCTATTTAATGTAATTATATTATTAAACGCAAAAGTCGTTCGATTTTTTCCATTCAAAATTTGTTGTAAAGCTAAAAATCAAATGATTTCAAATTAATAAAAATTAGTTGAAAATTTTGCGAAATGCAAATTTTTATTGATACAAAAGTCGTAAAACTGAAGACTATAAATCACTTGAGCGACCTCGAACGATCGAAAAAACTGGACTCCTCGCTGCGGACCCAGTGTCGATTTCACTCTCCTCAGCGAGTCATTGTCGCTGTCTATAAATACAGTAGCAAAAATACTAACAGAAAAAACGATGACTATTTTTCGTTATTACGGATAAGTGATTTTTTAATGATTTTTTAAGCCAAGTCTCATTTTTGTAGGACTTTCCTTGGTTGAGATAGACTATTTTTTATTTTTTAACACTGTTCAGGCAATTTTCAACATTTTTTAAAAATTCAAACAGTTTGGAGTTTCTAAATGATAAATGTATTTGCCTAATTTTTTTCAAACAAAGCTTTTCATTTTTGAGGAAATGGCAGTCCTTCAAAGTTGGTCATGAAAAAAAGACGTTGAAAATCCGTATTTTTTTCCGTATTTTATGCTACCAAATTTTTTCTAATTATCTTTATGAAACGAAAATAAGCTTGTTCTATTGCCAAGACTATACTCTTTGATGTTCTATTAGTCCCATCATTGTGCGGTTTTTTTTGCTTAAGATATTTAGAGAATACCAGGTGGACAATAATTTTCATGAAATCCTGTTTAAAGTTCCTAGAAATATATATTTTTCCGCGTTTATCAACAATATACAAATTACTAAATTTTCCAATAAATAAATATAACCATCTTTTATATTTTCATAAATAATCAAGTGTGAAAAAAGTTGGGATTTCCCTATTTTTACCCGATATTTGCATGGTTTCAACGTGAAAAACTCTTCAATGACCGCCTGTTTCATTATTAACAAATTGGTATTAATGATATATTACTACTGCGTATCATTGCCCGATAAATGTCCAATAATATCAGAGCCGGATTAAGACAACTCGGGGCCCAGGGCTGTTCATTTTTTTTGCCCCTCCACCCCTGGGAAAAATCTTTAGTTATCTTCAAAGAGAATTAAAATAATAAATTTTTCAATTTTTATAAAATTTTTTTTAAAGTTGAGGAAGAATTTGGGGGCCCCTTCGAAAGCGGGGCCCAGGGCTTCAGCCCCTCCAGCCCACCCCTTAATCCGGCCACGAATAATATTAAAATATTTTTGTCGAAAATAGAAATGCCGACCAGGGCCTCGTTGCAGAACCCTATTTTAAATAGGGCTAATTTTGCGGCAATTTCTGCAGATTAATCTGTAGATTAGTCTATAATTATACACCAATCAATGCATCAGTGGCGATGCTTCTTTTTTTAGAAATGACCTCATTAAGTAAATTAAAAAATATATATGCGATGGGTCAATAGTGGGCCAGACTCATATTGAAAGTAAGATATCAGAGTAAATTGTCGCGTAATCGACATTACAAGGTATATATGGCGTTGCTATATATAATATAATTGCTAAGGGATGCGTGTGGTCTTCACGCAATATAATCGAGGGGTTATTGCACGTAGGGATATTGTCATGATTCACCTGGACGAGGTAGTTACTATAGTTACTACAGTCATACTATATATTGTGGCCAACCACTTTTGTTAAATATCGAAATTTACATTTTCCATCAATAGTTTGATTTATTTCACATTTATATCATCATAAGATTCATGAGAAGATGTTTTTTTTTTAAATTTTTTAGAGTCTAAAATTTAAATCATTTTCCACCCCTTCACCCAGAAAAAAGTTCTTATTAAATTAAAGAAAACATTTGTTTGACTACGTTTTTTTGATTCAACACACAAATATTTTTATATTAAAAGAAAACTTCTTTGATTTTAATAAATGATGTCACGTAGTCTCTTTCACTTAAAGAAACTATTTGTTTAAATGATTTGCTTGATTTAAAACAAAATGCTTTTGATTCAAAAAAGTTATTAGTTTAAATGAAAGAAATAATTTCTTTAGAGTCAGTAATTTGAAACAAACAAATTATTTCTTTGAATCAAAGAAAGATTTTCTTATAATCCACATTATTAATGCGTCAAGCGATTGCGCAGAAGAAGATAAGACTTTAGGAAATGCATTCTTTTCGTGAACACGTGTTGTTAAATTTTACACGTCTTGGTAATCATTTAAATCGTTAAAATGTGTGATAATGAAGTGTAAGAATTTACAATTTACAAGAAGTGCGTGAGATTTTACAAGAAATGTGAAAATTTACAAGAGTGTGAGAATTTACAAGTGTGAGATTTACATGAGTGTGAGGATTTACAAGAAGTGTGAGAATTTACAATTTTTTAGAAAATTTAAGGTTAAAAGATTAACTTTATTCTGAATTAGTTCAGAAATTATAATTTCTGTACACAAAATTGTGTACAGAAGTAACAAAAATTTTCATAAAAGTGGGGTTAGATCGTGTCAGACGAATAAGTATGCAGTCTTATATTTAAAAAAAGATTAGTGCTACAATAGAGCGAAAAAATATTTATCCATAATTTTCGTTGAATAAAATGGAGAATGGAATTTTGAGTTTAACACTTTGGTCCAACGCCCTTAAAACTGATGGGCATGTGAAACTTTTGAAAATTATGGTTTTCCAAAACCCAACTTTTCGTCCACAAAAATAAATATTTTGTTATTAAAACCTATACCTATCTACGAGAAAAATGGGGGGCATAAAATGGATGAAATATAATTCATTCAATTTGCATCGGGGTTTCCTTTAATGTAATATGAGAAACTCAACATATTACTTACATGGCTTACACTCTACTGAATCTTATACGACTTATGGGAATTACGAAAAGTACTGGTGACAATGACGACGACGACGTCGTCATTGGGGTGGTGGCGTCTAGACGCCCGACGTCGTCTAACGCACTGACTCACTCGACGCCAAACTCACGGTACACATTGCGGGGGTCGAAGAGCAAGCAGAGGTGCCATGTCTAAATATTGCGTGCACGCAATGACACATGAAACTTTGAAATAGTTACACTCTCGGCACTGCCATGCGTTGATTAAACTCGCAAATATCTCTGCATTTATCTTCTTCAACTTTCCTTCC
The DNA here is from genome assembly GCA_904066005.1 of Synergus itoensis. Classification (NCBI taxonomy): domain Eukaryota; kingdom Metazoa; phylum Arthropoda; class Insecta; order Hymenoptera; family Cynipidae; genus Synergus; species Synergus itoensis. The sequence continues at coordinate 8,600 of CAJFCP010026032.1, read as the reverse complement.
ATTGATAAAGATTAAGAGCTCAGCTCTCCTAAGATGATAAAACTTCTTAATCTCCTAATTTACCATATACTATGTATGTCACTCTCTCTACAAAAAATAAAAAAACTTACAAGCGAAAAAGAACGTAAAAAAAAGAGAGATACATCAGTATGGCCCCATGTTCCCGTGCAGAATTTTTGATGGGTCCTGGTCAGTTTACCCTACTTCTGATGTAGCCCTAACCAGATTAACTGGCAAGGCCCACACAAGGTTTGTCACGCTTAGGTAGAATATTGCTCTACTTAAGGAAAACTGACCAGGGCCTTATCAGTTTACACAAAAAATACCCTAGTAAATACCCCACCTAGCAAAAACTGGTCAATACCCCGTTAGGATTAAAAAAATATTCTGCGAAATCATTATTCACAAAATTTGATTATTAAACTATTTGATTTTCTGAAAACAGCAGTCCTATTATAAAAAAGAGGTATTAATTATATAGAAAAAATAAGTGATTTTAAGAAATTTTTAAAGAATTTCAAGATAGTTCACGAGAGTTTCAAGATTTTAGAATATTAACAATTTTTTTAGGAGTTTGAAGGGATTTTAAATAATTTTAAGGAATTTAAGGAGATTTCAAGAAATTTTAAGTGATTCTAGGGAATTTAAAAGGATTTCCAAAGAATGTAAGGATCTTCCAGAGCTTTCATAAGATTTAAAAAATTATAAAATATCGTAAAGGACTTTAAGAGATTTTAGTGAATTTTAAGAGATTTCGAGTGATTTTAATGAATTTAAGAAGGTTTCAAGAAATTTCAAGTGATTCTATAGGGAATTTAAAAGGATTTCCAAAGAATGTGAGGATCTACCAGAGCTTTCACAAGATTTAAAAAATTATAAGATATCGTAAAGGACTTTAAGGGATTTTACTGAATTTTAAGAGATTTCAAGTGATTTTAATGAATTTAAGAAGATTTCAAGAAATTTCAAGTGATTCTAGGGAATTTAAAAGGATTTTAAGATATTTTCCAAGATTTCAAAGATATAAAGATTTTCTAAAAGGATTTCAGGAGAATTTAAAGCGATATAAATGGATTTAAACTTATTTTAATGAATGTTTAAGGAATGCAGGGGAATTCCAAAATTTTAAAATACACATTCTTTGTTAATTTTTTCAAAGAATTTTACATGATATTAAAAATTTTTAAAGGATTGTAAAAGAACTTCCAAGAATTGAAGGATTTTCAAGAATTTTCACAAGATTTTGAATTTTAGGGAATTTAAAGATATTTCAAGAGATTTTACAAAATTTCAAAAATATCAAGATTTTCTAAAGAATTTTAAGAGATTTCAAATGGTTTTATAAAAAGTTTAAAGCGATTTTGTGAGATTTCAAGTGATTTTAAAAAGTTTTTAAGGAATTTCGAAAAAAATCAGAATACTTTCTAGACTTTCAATTATTTAAAAATATTTGTAAATATTGTAAGGGATTTTTAATGAAGTTAGAAAATGTCAAAGGATTTTAAAGGAATATGAAAAAATTAAACAATTTTCAAGAAATTTCCGAGTTATTAACCAAAGTTATTTGCCAAAGAATTTCTGAAGATTTCAAATGATTTTAAGAAATTTCAAAGCATTCAAAAAAGATTTAAAATTTGGACGTAATTTGTCAATAAAAAATGTTTTAGTATTTTTTAAAATTTGTTAAACCTTTTGAAATTTACTGAAATTACTAAAAACTCTTGTAATTTTTTAAAATCCCTTTAAATCTTTAATTATTAAAAATTATGAAAATAATATAATCATAAAATGTAGTTTAATAATAATTTTCATGAAAACCTGAGTAAAGTTCCTAGAAATATATTTTTCCGTGTTTGTCAACAATATACAAATTACTAAGTTTTCCAATATATATAAATATAACCAACTTTTATATTTTCATAAATAATCAAATGTGAAAAATCTTGGGATTTCCCTATTTTTACTCGAATTTTTATTTTAACGTGAAAAACTCTTCAATGCCCTGTTTCATTATCAACAAATTAGTATTAATGAGATATTACTACTGTATCATTGACCCATAAATGTCCAATAATATTCAAATATTTTTTTCGAAAATAGAAATGCCGATCAGGGCGTTGTTAGAACCCTATTTTAAATAGGGCTAATTTTGCGGCAATTTCTGCACGGGTTTGTGAATTTCAAAAGAATTTTAAAGTTTTTCGTGAAATTTAAATCCTTTCAAATGATTTTTAGTAATTTAAAATTTTTAAAAGAAGTTGCGAAACTATAGATATTTCATGGAATATTAAGAAATTTGAAAGAATTTCGTGAAAGTTTAAAAAATTCTATAAGTGATTTCATCAAATTTTAAGGAATTTTAAAGGTTAATTGAGGGCCCGGATGCAATAACGTCCTATAAATTTATTTCGCCAAGAAACGTTGGCGAAAATAAATAAATAAAAATATAAATAAATAAATAAATAATAATAAATTTAATTGCGCATCTTTTTCTCCTCATAAAAAAAGTTCTAACTTTTGTCACTTTTGTCACTTTTTGTCACTTTTGTCACTTTTTAAATTTGGCGAAATAAATTTATAGGACGTTATTGCATTCGGGCCCTCAATTGTTGTGGAAATTTATATTTTTAAAAGATTGCGTAGAATCTTTAGAGATTTCAAAACATTTTATGATGTTTCAAAAAAGATTCAAAGTAATGTGCGAAATTATTTAAAAGTTTCAATAGCACTATTACTGATGAAAATTTATTCGCATTTTTAATAATTTTCCGTCAGGGAAATTTGTCTGAAAGTCAGGGAAATGTCAGTGAAATTGAAAAATTGAATCTTGTACATTCTTCTCCATACATTTTTTTTTCTCTATGCAGATGGTAGAAATTCCGTCGGTCTCGTTTGAAGAAAGAAGTTACAGTAGGAAGTCCGAAAATTAAAGTCTCGCTCTGAGGATTAATCGGTTCAAATAACTCGAGTGTCACACTCGAGGTGGTTTGCATTCTATTTTAAAAACTAGAATGTCATACGAGCGCTGAGGCGCGCGTCTTTGTCAATTTCCGCTTATGATAATTTAAAAAAATATAATCTTAAGATAATATTCAGCAAGTTCATCATTTTAGTCTCAGAAACTTTTAAGGATATAAAATGAGTTTGAAAATATTTGAAAATATTTTTAAATTAGAGATCAAAAGTAGAGATATTTCGGCCGGAATATTTTATAAAATCAAGAATTTTTTGGAATATGTAGAAAGAATATTAAGAATACCAAGAATATCTGAGATATTTTATCTTTGCCCGTCGTAAATATAATGTAATAATCACTACATTATAAGCTTGACCATGATGCTTGAATCATGACACTGAAACTCGGACATTCATTTGCTCCGAACTCCCATCAGTCACCAGTGTCAGTGTGTCACGCGACCATACGAGTCACCAAGCGTCGCGACGCTTATGTGGCGCCCAACGCGAAGCCATCGGTTTATCTCAAACTATATGGGATTCGAATTAGCTGTCTCTATAAATAACAATGCCTTTTCAAATGTTTACATCAGATTATGAACCTCACATTAATAACATAATAATTTATCTCTTTGCAATTTTCTTCTAAATTAGTGAAGAGATAAAAAATAGTGATGCATACTCTTGACGGATTTATATTGGGCGTATTGACATGGACGTATATGAATAACACGAGGTGTTACGTCTCTCTCAAAATGGTTTCGAGCATTGCCACTTTTGTAACTTATTTTCAGACAGCAGCTTGGCGCCTAAGCGTTTGGCGCCCGCAACGACGTTATGTTTTACTGCCTAATGAGAACATCGCGACTCGATTCTCAAGTATTTTGAGTTCTTTCTTTAATTCACACAAAGTTACAAACCTTAAAAATTCCTTATAAATATATCTAAGCCAATTTTATTACAGATCACTTAACCTAAATTAGGGTGCTAATCTTATTAGGGTGGCCACAAGATTCAATTTTTCAATCTCCCTGACATTTCCCTAAATTTTCCCTGACATTCAGACCAAATTTCCCTGACATAAAAGTATTAAAAATGCGCACAAATTTTTAATAATAATACTATTGAAATTTTTCAAACATTTCATATATCACTTTTAAATATTTTGAAATGTAAAATCATTTCAAATCACTAAAAATTTGTAAAAATCTCTAAAATTTACAACCTTGGAAGTCTCTTAAAATTCATTGGAATTTCTTGAAATTCCTAGAAACATCTTAAAATTTCACATTAAAACATCTTTAACATTTAAAACATCTTAAAATCCCTTCAAAATTAATATTTCATGAAATCCCTTCAATTTTCACTAATTCCCATCAATAATTTTTCCTTCTTTTCAAATTCCTAAAAATCTCTTACCTGTAATCCTTCAAAATTCCGAAAAATATTTTCAGAATCTCTTGAAAAATTTTTACATTCCACGAGGAACTTTAAAAAACTTAAAACTTAATACCATATCTGGACGTAAAATTTCCCGCTCTTTCCAAATCTGTAGTCAAAAATCAATTTTTCACCATATTTACCTGTTTTTACCTTGAATTGACCTGGATAGTGATTCGATAGGGTCAAGTGGACCTCGAATTCGAATTCAGAGACCCCAAAAACGTATCATTATGGTCTCACACAACCATATTTTCTTAAATTTTCAATACCGTTTAAACTTTATATATAACAACGTAAATAACCTCTGATTGACCTATGAGGTCTTGATGGAAACAAATTGATAATACCATATCTGGACGTAAAATTTTCCGTCCTTTCGGAATCTGCAGTCAAAAATCCATTTTTTGCAATATTTACCGGTTTGACCTTGAATTGACCTTGATAGTGATTCGATAGGGTCAAGTGGACCTCTAATTCGGATTCAGAGACCCCAAAAACGTATCATTATGGTCTCACACAACCATATTTTCTTAAATTTTCAATACCGTGTAAACTTTATATATAACAACGTAAATAACCTCTGATTGACCTATGAGGTCTTGATGGAAACAAATTGATAATACCATATCTGGACGTAAAATTTCCCGCTCTTTCCGAATCTGTCGTGAAAAATACATTTTTTTTCAATATTTACTGGTTTGACCTTGAATTGACCTTGATAGTGATTCGATAGGGTCAAGTGGACCTCGGATTCTGATTCAGGGACCCTAAAAACGTTAGGAGTAGTCCTTTCTAATAAAAATTTTTTTTTGTCGATTTGACCTTCAATTGATCTAAATTATGACGTGGTGGGGGTAAACGGACATCAGATTCGGGCTCAGCGTGCCGAAAAACATAGGGGTATATGGGTCACCTTTCTGTAATAAGACTTTTTTTTTTGTGTGCCTGTGTTATTTATCTTACAAAATCTGTTTAAGCGGCATATACCGTAAAACAGTAAAATTCAAATCCTCAGCCTTCGTTTTAGAACTACCCAAATTTCTCACCTTGTAAACATGATTTCATAGATTCGACCCTAAGTCTTAAGTAAAATTTATAGTACAATATTTTCCAGCAGCATTTATAGGGATTAGAATAAGACCAAAAACATCTGTTTTGCTGAAATATTTCTGCTGCAATTGTCTCTTATTGTTAGTATATTGAAGTCTTTAATAATCAATAAATTATTTGAAAGGGCATTTATGTGTGTTAATTATTAAATTTGAACCACAACCTTTGAAACCGAACTTTTAAAATAATACGTGCAAATTATTTTCACGTAAAAAAAAAATCTTTTACAAATTATTTATAAAAATCTCGTGAAATTCTTTAAAATTCCCTAACGTACATAAAAGCTGAAAAAACAAAACTCTTGAAATAAAAAATCTCACAAAATCTTTTAAAAACCAAAAATGACTTGAAATTTTTTTAAATTCTATGAGGACTATTAAAATTCCTTAAAATCATTTTTAAAATGTCAAAATTACTTAAAATTTTTAAAAGCTTCTTAAAATCCTTTAGAATTCTACGAAAAACTTCAAAATTCCTTAAAATACGTAAATATCTCTTAAAATTCTTAAAAACCTCTGGAAATTCCTTAAACTTCTACAAAATCTTTTATAAATCATAAAAATTTTGTGAAATTCTTTAAATTCTTACCAACTTTTTAAAATCCTTTAAAACTCCACAAAATATTTTTTACAAAATCATACAAATCTCATGAAATCCTTTAAAATTCCATGAGGAACATTAAAATTCCTTAAAATTACTCTAAAAAATCAAAGTTTCTTAAAATTCTCGCAAGCTTTTTGAAATCCTTTAAAATTCCTTAAAATTCTTTGAACTCCCTAAAATTCCTTAAAAATCTCTTGAAATTTTATGAAATACTTTAAAATTCAACTAAATCTTCTAAATATTATATAAATCTCTTGTAATCACTTTAAATTCCTAGAAACCTCTTAAAATCCTTTAAAATTATTGAAAATGTCCTGAAATCATTAGAAACCTAGATAATCTCAAAGAATACCTGAAAATTATTTACAATCCTTCGAAAATCTTGGATAGTTTCTAAAATTTGTTAAATAAACTATAAAAGTTATAGGTATATGTAATACGACATAAATACAACATAGTATAAATGTCGATTTCTATTTTCCCTGACAACTATTCGCATTTCCCTGACATTTCCATGACTTCCCTGACAAATTTTTTTTCCTTGACATTTCCCTGACATGTGGCTACCATGTTATAAATGTTATACATATAAAATTTTTATAACGGTAATGGTAACGTGTAATGGTAACGTGTTATTTTTTTTTTTTTTTATAAAAATAACAGTAACTTCTGGATAGTTAATGTGGAAAAACAGAAAGCCGGAATTGAAACTTTATTATTATTAATTATGGAGAGTACATATATATGTATAATCATCAACATCTGCTATGTCCAGCAATAAAAGTGTCTCCTTTCCAAGAAATTATTAAGCAATTATTTTACTGATTGATATACGACGAACAAAAAACTGGGAGATGTGTAATCGTCCGCATAGGTGCGTTTGTTGGGGTCGGTTCGATCGATAAAAAAATAACGATAGTAACGGCGTCACCCCCGCTTGCAAACACAGCTACTCACGCATACAAAATTGCAGTTGATCGTAAAAGCAAGTTTCGTTTGAAACTTGAAATACAGGATCGTTCGGTATTCCCTTCAACCAATGGGGTTAGACGCCGATTGTCGAGACGAGATTCCCACACGATCACTTATTTACACCCCCAGGTTGTTATGTATGAGTATGTGTGTATGTAACATTGTCTACTGGGGACCCACCTATGCACGAAAAGCCCCAAGCAGATCGTCAGTCGTCACCCTCCAACTCATTATCGAGGGCGCGATCAGTTTAGAGCGCGTGCAACCAAAACGTCCGTACTATTCTAGACTGTAAATTCACGTGGGAGAATCATGGACGTTTAATTGCTTACGTGATATTTAGCAACAATGAGGAATCTCATTATCGAAGCAGGAGAGTAGTAATTTTTATAAAATTCTTATTTTGGCTGCCGATTTTGAAGACTACCCGTGCAGAAATATTGGTGGGATTCTGACAGGGTCCTGATCAGTTTTCCCTATTGCTGATATGGCCCTAACCAGGTTGACTGACAAGGCCCACATAAGGCTTGTAATAACAATAAAAAAAATATTAACAATTGTAGGACTTATGGCCCCTCCTCCGAAAAGCCTTTTTTTTGAGGCTTGCAGTGAACGTGATTGAAGGCAAACCGCTCAACTGAAATAAAAAAAGTCATCAAATTATTGAACAAGAATGTCATTCGGTGTACTTGAACGATTTTTTTACAAAAAAAAATTTTTTCAATACAAGAACCATTTTGCAAAAAACAATTGATTTTTGGGGTGTTGAAAATTTCGAACAAAAAATTATTTAAAAGAATCGCACATTTTTTTATAAAAAAGGAATCGTTCAAGTACACGAGATTGTAAATATCAACAATTCAAAAAAAAAATCATTCAGATCGATTGACAGGTTTTCGAGTTATCACGTTCACGGCGACGGTACTTTTCAAAAAACTTCATTCCGAGATAATCGCGATTAAAGTTTTGTGTTTACTCTAAAACATGTATCATGTAAAAACATTTGTAAAACAGTTATCCAGTCAAACTTACAAATCGTCATCGATACCAGGACCATAAAGGGACTCTACTGCATTCGTTCAGGCATCTAAAACTTTGACCTGGTGTTGTCTTCGAGCCATTCTTCCGTCTTTGGTCGCATCCTGTGCGCGCAGTTCAGCGATCGAGACGCGCTGCAAACGGCTGTAATTTATGATCTAGTGCTCCGATCTGAATGAAATTCCGCACATATATTTTCGAAAGCATGTACTTTCAGAATATGCAATAACAAATTTTTCAATTTTTTGAGCTCCAATTTTGTATATAACCCCTTAAAAAAAGTAGAAAATTGCCGAAATTTCAATTTCCCGAAAATATGAAATAAACGAATTTTTAAATTCATATACACGGTGAGTCATTTTAATCTATCACCTGAAATATCTTCCAAAATACTTTATTTACAAAAAAATGGTTCAGACAAAGGTTGACCAAGACCGAGGGGGACAGAGGAACGTACCATCAATTTTGACCTTGAGGTC
>CAJFCP010026030.1:174603-185503 GCA_904066005.1 Synergus itoensis | reverse complement strand
ATTTTATGATTATATTATTTTCATAATTTTTAATATAACTAGGGATTTAAAGGGATTTTAAAAAATTACAAGAGTTTTTAGTAATTTCAGTAAATTTCAAGAGATTTAACAAATTTTAGAGAATACTAAAACATTTTTTATTGCCAAATTACTTCAAAACTTTGAAACTTGTTTGAATGCTTTAAAATTCATTAAAATCACTTGTAATCTTTAGAAATATTTTGGCACGTTTAATAACTTTGAAATTTCTTGAAAATTTTCTAATATTTTCATATTCTTTTAAAATCCTTTGATATTTTTGAACTTCATTAAGAATCGCTTACAATATTTACAAATATTTTTAAATAATTGAAAGTCCTGAAAGTATTACGACTTTTTTTTCGGAATTCCTTAAAAAAATTTTTAAATTACTTGAAACCTCTCAAAACCGCTTGAAACTTCCTATAAAACCACTTTAGGAAATAAAATAGTATAATTATGATTGAATAATTTATTTATTATATTATTTATTATTATTTATTATTATTTATTATTTTATTTATTCATTCCTATAAAACCTTTAGGAAATCTTGTGAAAATTCTTGAAAATCTTTTAAATTCCTGGAAATTCTTTTACAATTCTTTAAAAATTTTCAATATAATTTAAAATCCTTCGAGAAAATTAACAAAATGTGCAAATTAATTTAAAATCTTAGAACTCACCTGACTTTTGTAAATATTCTTTAAAATAACTTGAAATCTATTTATATCGCTTTAAATTCTCGCGAAACCCTTTACGAAATCTTGATATCTTTGAAATCTTGGAAAATATCTTAAAATCTTTTTAAATTCCCTAGAATCACTTAAAATTTCTTAAAATCCTTTACGATATCTTATAATTTTTTTAATCTAGTAAAAGCTCTGAAAAATCCTTACATTCTTTAGAAATCCTTTTAAATTCCTTAGAATTACTTAAAATTTCTTAAAATCTCCTTAAATTCCTTAAAATCACTTGAAATCTTTTTAAAATCCTTTAAAATCCTTTTAAATTCTTTAATATCATTTAAAATGCCTTCAAATACTTAAAAAAAATTTTTAATACTCTAAAATCTTGATACTCTCGTGAACTATTTTGAAATTCTCTAAAAATTTCTTAATATCACTTATTGTTTCTATATAATATAATTAATACCTTTTTTTTTATAATAGAACTTTTGTTTTTAGAAAATTAAATATAGTTTAATAATCAAATATTGTGAATAATGATTCCACAGAATATTTTTTTAATCCTGATGGGCTATTGACCAGTTTTTCCTAGGTGGAGCATTTTTTGGGTAAACTGACAAGGCCCTGGCCAGTTTTCCTTAAATAGGGCAATATTCTACCAAAGCTTTACAAGCCTTGTGTGGGCCTTTACATTTAACCTGACTAGGGCCACATCAGAGGTAGGGAAAACTGACTAGGGCCCTGTCAGAACCCCATCAATATTTCTGCACGGGAGTTTATTAATATACTGACTTGTATTTCTGCTGTGTTGAATAAAACTTAAAATATATATATATATATATATATAGTCATTGTATATATATAGTCATTAATATATATAGTCATTGAGCATATAAATCTTAACACAAGTCAAGTATAAATCATACCACGTTCCACTCTGTATAAATATGTGGATGTCGTGGAAGTTGACAATATTTCATCATCTCTCATCTCATTAATTCGAACAAATCTTGCATAGTACATCACTGTTAAAAAAAGCTGATCAAAATTTAATATACTGTGAGTAAAGTCATTTGCATATACCGTCAATTAAATTTAATATACCATTATGTTTTAGAATTAATATTAATATTAATAACCATATTAATTAATATTAATATTAATTTATTAATATTAACAACCATATTAAAATTAATATACTTTATATTAATATTAATATAGGGTAAATACACCAATAGATGGACAAATATTATTTCAAAAAACAATTACATTAAATTTAAGAACGAAATTGTGAAGTCATAATTGTTTTTTATGACTACATAAAGTTCTGAGTGCAAAAAATAATTCTTTAAAATCTTTTTATTTAAAATAATAAAATCAAAAAAAATTAGAAAATTTTTTAAATTTTATTTGATGAGATTTTACTTTTTACTTTTATTTATTAATATTTTCATTATAATAATATATATTTCGCGTTATCTTGCATGAGAGAATACGATGTGATCAAAGATAATAAAATTATATTCCGATATATTTTGAAAATTATTAGCCAATTTATCACCTTTTTTGGTTTAATTATATCAACCCTCTAGCTTTTAGTGAAAAAAATTAATAATTTCATTATTTCTTATACAAATAATAAGTGAAAAATATCTTTTGTAATAAGTGTCCATCTATTGGTATTGGCTGTCCATCTATTGGAGATTTTGTCCATCTACTGGGGTTTTCGCTTTTTTCTTAAATTTTCCTTTTTTGTTAATTACTACGAAAATTAACAAAGTTTTAGTAAATTTTTTCTAGTTAATTACATATTTTTACATAAATATAATTTATTTAATTATAACTTATTTATATTTTACTATATTGTTTTGCTAAAGGAACAGGAGAATTTGCTTAACCGTCCATCTACCCGAGTAGAAATTTTTCTGTGGCCCCGATCGGGTCCAGATCGGGGGATTTCAGACCGGGGATGAAACACACGGCCCGACCAGGCCCAGACCTGACCAAACCTGGACGGATCGGGGCCCGATCGGGCCGGGCGTTTCATCACCGGTCTGGGCCAGGTTTGGAAATTTCTACACGGGTATTGGAGTATTTATTATTACCCAAGTAGAAATTTTACTGTGGCCCCGATCGGGCCCAGATTGGGGAATCTGGCCCCGATTGGGTCCAGATCGGAGGATTTCATCACCGATCTGGGCCAGGTTTGGAAATTTCTACACGGGTATTTATTTATTTATTTATTTATTTATATTAATTTTAATATGGTTTGATATTAATTCTAAAACATGTGGTAATATATTAAATTTAATTTACGCTATATGCAAATGACTTTACAAAATGTATATTAAAAGCATATTAATTTTGTAAACATTTTTAACAGTGTCAGTCTGACTACGTTATACTGATAATAATCATAATTTATTCCTAAAAATGGAGATAAAAGTGTTCTCTCTCTTAACTGTCTGTGTTCTTTTCTCTGAAGAAATTGAAACTCCTCGCATAAATAAGAGAACGGGTGAGAGAAATCTTATCTTTATCATAAACGTATATCAAAAGTTGTACATAATGATAACGCAAAATAATATGTAATAATAAACGAAACTTATAATTCGCCCAATTAATGTGACATTAGGCTTATCTCTGTATTAGGTCATCGCCTCTACAAAAATTCGATGTTTTCCTTGTTTAAAATGACACAAATAATCCAAACTTGGCGTTCGATATATGAAAAATCAGGAAAATCATCAAGTCGATATTTAATTTCCCATCACGACTCATCCGGTTTGGCCCAGATCGACGCCACACCAGTATGTCTGCGCAGGCACGTCCGGAAGAAGCGAATAATAGATTTATCGTCTGGTCCGAAAACCCCATCAACTATTCGAGATGTTCCCTACATGGTTCGCATAAAAGAAAATGAAATTGACGTCTGCGGAGGCAGTATATTATCCCCTAAGTATATTATAACTTCTGCTCATTGCGTCATACATGCGTTAATATACCACGTTATATCTGGTACATCAAGATCAAGTCGAGGTGTAAAACACGATGTTGTAGAGAAGGTAATATACGATGAATTTGTTCCAAGTCAATATTCAAACGATTTAACCTTGCTATTAATTACACCGTACGTCAATTTTCGGGCTTCACAAAATCGGCCAATACCGCTGTTTACTGGACACCTACCACCCAATGCTCAGGGCACCATTAGCGGTTGGGGATGTAATACCATAGCAAGGTAAGGTATCTTTCATTTAAGGGGTCTACCCACTTTAGACGCGCAAAAATAAGGCTATTCTCAAGAATTTTTTTCATAATTTTAAATTAAAGATATTGGTACATAAGATGTTACATAAAAAAAATGCATTTTAGAAATACATGAAAATTTTTTTTTTTAATTCATTTTAGTGAATATTGGTAAATAAAAATGATGGTTGAAAGAAGATCAAAAAAAAAATGAGGGTGTACGCTGTTGATTTTTTCTCTGGGACGGATGGTCTGAAACAAAAAAATGAAACGGTTTTAGATTCAGCAGATAAATGGCTATAGCGCATATCATACGATTTTTGATTTTTTCAAAATTAACAAAATGGCGGACATTTTTCGAAAAGTAAGGAAAAAACACGTATTTTTTCACCTTTTCTTGCGAAAAAAATAGTTCAAATCAAAATTTCAAAAATCGTATGATATGCGCTATAGTTATACTCATAAAGAATATGTGGTAAAATTTTGGTAAGGATCGGTTAAGTAGTTTCAGAGATTTTATCAACAAGCCATCCAAAAACGTTGTTTCGAGAAAAACGCGTTTAAATTTTTTTTCAACGAAAAATCGTAAAAGAATCTTACCTGGCCTTAATCAGCGATGCCTGCACCGTACATTATGCCTTCAGTTTCTTCATAATGCTCGTTTTCATCCAAAATAGCCTGTCTGCGCTTCATTCGATTTTTTGAAAATTCTAAAGTGGGTAGACCCCTTAAGATCAAAGACTACTTTATACCAGAGTTTAAAATCAATCTATGTGAAAAATTGATTTTTCTCATTTCAGAGATACAGCGCCTAGTCAGTTATATTCCATCATTGTGCCTCTTCTTAATATAAGGATATGTGCAGACTGCTACAAGGAATTAGCTACATTAACTGAGAGAGAAATTTGTACTTTTGACCCGAACAAAGAAAAAGGTTGCAGCTATGGTGATTCAGGTGGACCTTTGGTTGTTGATGGTAAATTGATTGGTGTCCTCGCGTTTACTGAAGAATCTACCCATCCACAATTTCCTTCTGTTTTTGCGAATTTAATGTTTCAACCCTACAGGGACTGGATTTTCAGACACGTCCGCGGTGATGAGGCGGAAACGAGCAGCGAACGAGCCAATGGAAAATACAGCAAATTTTAGAAAAGCTATAACTGTCTGCTTTTTGCACCTGTTGTACCCGATATTTTTTTTTAATAAATGAACCGAATCGCCGATTTGAGAAACAGAACAAACGAGAAGAATTTTTTGAAAACATTTTTTTTAACTTACCCTGCTGGAGGTAAAGAGATAGAAATAGGTGCAGCCTCATAGGTGCAGCGTCGTTGTATATTTCAGGTTGGTTCGCTGGAGAACTTACCGGTAATATTCACGACTTACGTAATATTCACGACGTTCATAACGTAAGTCGTGAATATTACCGATATGTTATGTTTCAGATTTCTCATCAGAAATTGACATTTTCAAATAAAAATGATCAAGATTGATGAAGGCCAACTAATTCGAGCTTTTTTAGGTTTTGTTTGGGTTTTCTCAAGGCAAATAGATATATTTTCAAATAAAAATCATCAAATATTGATGAAGTTCAACAAATTTCAAATATTTAAGGTTATGTTTGAGTTTTCTCATCGGAAATGTATATTTCTCTACAAAAAATATCAAATATTGATGAAGTTCACCTAAGTTAAAATATTTGAGGTTACGTTTGGATTTTCTCAACGGAGAAATGGAGATTTTGAAGCATAGATCTTGAAGTATTGATGAAAAAGCTTCATTTTTTTAACTATATGAGTTTATGTTATGTTTTCTCATTGAAATTAAATATTTTTAATTCATCGCATCAAAATGGGGGAATGGGGTGGGTGATTTTTAAATGTTCACTGGAATTTCAGTGGCAAATTACTGATTGCCAGTAAAGACTATAACTGAATACTTCAGAACAAATCTATTGGAACTAACAGTAAAAAAGTACTGATTTTTCCAGTTGAATTTGATTTACTGATAAAACGGTAATACTTACTGGCGCATACAGTTACTTTTTACTCTCTAAAATTGAATCAGTGAAATTTCACTGATTCAAGTTTAGAGAGTACTGATTTACAGTGGAAGTCTAGAGACTGTCGGAAACAGTGAAATTTTACTGTGAATCAGTGAGTTTTTACTGTTTCAAATTTAAGGAGCAATTACCAAATAAGTTGAGGTCATCAAAATTTCGAATAATTACACCCTGGACGAATGTCGTAGATTCTGCAGTGATTTTTTAATTGTGATTACGAATCATTATATCTGTAAATTTTCAATAATGAAGAGAAAACGGTAGGGGAGAGCAGGGCACAGAGGACCGGCGGGGCACAGGGGTTCGCTTCAATAAAATTGTATTTTGTGGTGCCATTTCTTCGTAATGGCCGTAATTAGATTGTTTAGTGACTATTTCAGTTTGTGTCAAGTCGAGACGCATTTTGAATCAACGCTTTTGGAAAAAAATAAAAAAAACGAAAATTCAAGGTTAGCTTATAAAAAACTTTCATACGTGTAGCCTTCTCATTTTGTTTATAAGTGCTTTAATTGTTGAAATGTTTATTAAACGTATGTTAGTGTTCACTTAGCTTACTTTTTGTCGAAGTTTCGTTACCAAAATGTTCGATGTATTAAAAGTAGGTTAGGATTGTTCATGAATTGACTGCGGGGGCACAGAGGACCAGGTAGTAGTAGGGCACACAGGACCTACGCGACGTGTCACTGCGCTGACGTGGCCCGCTGTCAAATTGTGACTATGAATTTTATATCCTCACTGTTAATGAAATATTTTTATTTATTTAAATATTTTTTATTTTAGATGGTGCGGAACTATAAAAAAAAAACCGAACCTAGCTGGAACATTGATAGCATGCAGATGGCAATTTCGGCCATCTGCCATTATTATTATTATTATTATTTATCTGCCATTATTATTATTTTTAATAATAAAATACGTTTTCTTGCAAAAATTTATATTTTATATATGAATTACATACGCGGAGCACAGAGGATCGGCAAAGTCCTCTGTGCCCCACGGGCTGGGGCACAGAGGTCCAAAAATTTTTTTCTAAATTTGTCATTATATACTCGAATTAAAAATAATAATGTATACAAGCAAAGCGTTTATTGAAAGTAGATAGTTTTTGCAATATGTACAGCAAATTTCAATTAAAAGTACATGTTATTTATAATTATATCGCCGAAAGAACGTTAAGCGGTCCTCTGTGCCCTGCTCTCCCCTATATATATTATGATGGGGATTATGATAGTGTTTATATAACATTTTTCTTCGAAGTTTACATTGAAGATGATAATAAATTGTTCTCTTTTGAGCAATATTTACTTTCTTTACTAAGTGTCTAAAATTAGATAAGAACTATACCCATCATAACTTTTTACGTAATACTTGATAGATATTGTGTTTACTAACATTACTAAACATTTACCGCCTAAGTCGTATAAATGCTCAGTTACGATCTTTTCTTGCAGTTATAGATTCGTTACTTTCAAAAATGGATATAAAAGTTAACATTTGTCTCTTAGTTCTCTGCGGAATTTTGTCTCGAGGGAATTCAGAGGATCTTCACATTCGTAAGAAACGTGTGATTGGAAGCAAACCGATTGCTTTGAAAAATGCTCCATATGTTATTAATATTCTTGCGGATGGTGAGAATCGCTGTACAGCAAGTTTATTATCGCCAGATTTTGTCATAACTGCTACTCACTGTTTTGAGCTTCCGGAAGGGACAAAATACAGCATACTGTCCGGTTCACCAAGAGCTAATTTTGGAAAATATCACAATATAACGGAGAAAATACCGCACCCAAATTATCGTCAAAATGAGTATTTTCATGATCTTGCATTAGTTACTTTTCATCCTACTATCAATTATGAGCAATCACGTAATCATCCAATTAAATTGTATAATGGTCCTTTACCATCAAGCAGTCATGGTACTATTATTAGCTGGGGATGTCATAGGATAAAAGGGTAAAATCATCATCTCATCATCATCATCATCATCACTTTTTAATCATATACTGTAACCAAATGTTCTTACTGATTTCAGAGAAGAAAGACAATTTCCAGATCAGTTACGATCAGCCAATGTACAAATAAAAAGCTTACAGGAATGTCAGCATCTCTACAAAAATACGAATATTCCCATTACGGAACATTTCATTTGTACTGCTTGTGAAAATGATAAACCGCGATGTGATGATGGCGATTCTGGTGCACCTTTGGTTGTACATGATCATCTCATTGGTGTTATGATCTTCACTGCAGCCTTCCGTAATACTCATCTTCCTGATATATTTGTAAACTTGTTGCATCATGATTACCGAACCTGGATCGCTCGATACGTTCCTAGTGCACTTTGAACGTGGGTCCGGGTTATGATTAAGTTTTGTGAAATAAAGTCGACAAACTTCGATATGTTACTTTTCACAGAAAAAAGAAAGTGCAGTGTATGTTTTAGAAGTCTTAGTAGTCTTAGTAGTCTGCTTACACGGAGAAAATTTGCGCGGTAATCATTACCGAAAGTTGTGGTGAAATTTGGATATAGTGACATTTCAGCTTTAGTATCAGTATTATTTAATAAGCTTTTGGGAGCATATGATGAATGTATATTAAAAAATAAATATTAGTACTGTAATTTTTCAAGTCGCGCAATGTAATAGGTGGAAAATAATAATGATTAACGTAAATACTGTAAGAAGTGAGGAAGTATTCAACATAAAATACTACCAACAAAATGAAATTTTATCAAAGATAAATGTTGCTGCGCAAATCTAAAAATCAAGGTTATTATATTTTAGAGGGAGCTCTACCGAAATATTTTAGGGTAATCTCTTTATTGCTTAAATCATAAATATTGTACGAATCTCTTATCAGCACTAATCCAACGTATTTTCGAACATCTGCAGTTTTATAATTTAATAATTCTATGAGTCTATATATCTACGAATTTCTTGAGGACTGAATTCGATGTACGTTCATTTATGATCCTTTATTCCAGGTTAAGCCTACCGTAATTTGACCATAAAAGGGAAAAACTTTTTGTACAGTTTCAGCTCCTGCGCTTACCTGAAATCTTCGATTTTGTAAATGTGTTTACAGGGCCGGTCTTAGGGGGGGGGGCGAGATTGTGCCCCGCACAGGGGCGCCCAAGAGTTTTTTTTATAGTTTTATAATACTTCTATTTCTATAATACTTCTATTTTTATATCAAAATTTCGCACACGGGCGCCACAGAAGCTAAGACCGGCCCTGTGTGTTTAAAATCTGGGTGTTTATCCCCACTTTCTAATTTATAAATCCTACCTTTCCGAACCTTGACAGTCTGACTACTAAAATTTGAAATCATTCTTTCGGTAGCTAGCAACGTGTAACTATCTCCGACTCTCTTCTACATCATCTTCTAATTATTAAATATACATTTTCTACAATCTACAACATATCTTATTTCTCCTTGCTCATCTTTATACAATCAACTTGAAAAAATCAAAGCACAACAATAAACCAATTTTTTGTTGCTAAAACAATATTATTTTTCTATTTCAAAAAATTGTTTTATTGGGCCAACCAAATAATTTTGTTGAAAACTTTTGTCTACACAACAAAAATTTTGTTTAAACAACCAAAGAATTTTGTTGAGCAGGTTTTTTTATTGAAAAAATTTTTATTCAATCAATAAAATACTCTATTGGATTCAATATTTAATTTATTGGATTTACTGTTAACGTAGATGTGTTTTTGAATTAAATTATCTCGAGATAATTGAACAGTGAGAAGTCATTGCGCTCAGGCTAAAAAATTTTATATGCCCTTCTACGACCTGGCAGTTTAATTTAATATTCGCGTATGATTATTCAAAGTGATATTAATTTGCGTGTAATAATTATTTCTTTAATTTTACGGTATACTTATTCAAATTAAAGTAATGACTTTTTATATCAAACATTTATATCAAACAATTATTTCTTACAATTAATAAAATATTTTACAGCATCAAAGAAATATTTCTTGATTCAAATCCTTTTTTTTCTCAGTGCAGGTATGATATTCTCTATTTTTCTGATGATGATCCTAAAGGACATTTCAAGGTTAAATTATGTTAGTGACTTGAGATTTCGTATGACGATTGTAAAAATACAAAAGTCTGTCTTCGTGTAACAAGATTACTATTTTCATACGTTTTGAGGGTCGCTGAATTTAAATAGCGGACATAAAATCTGAACGTAAAATTTTCCGTTCTTTCAGAATCTGTAGTCAAAAATCCGCTTTTTTCACATTATAAAAATTTGACCTTGAATTGACCTTGATGCAGACATGATGGAATCAAACTGATTCCAGATTCGGATTCAGCGGCCCTCAAAACCATAGAAATGCTTGTCATCTTCTTTCAATCGATGTTTTTGCCGATTTGACCTTCAAATGTCCTTAAACTTGACGTGCTGGAGCCAATCGGACCCCGGATTCGGAATCAGAGCGTCAAAATACATAAGAATATATAGGTCTCATTCTTGGGTTAGATCACTTTTTATTTATGATAATTTTTTATGATAGTAAATTGCTCTGTTTTGTACAATATTCTATTTTTCATACATGTCTAGGAGTTTGTATTTTTTTAAAAGACACGATAAGAATTTCGCAATATAAGGTTTTGCGTAATATTTGCCCCTTTATATCCTTGAAAAATTACGAAAACTTTTACAATTTAAATGTAGCGTATCACGGTGGTCGGGAAGGCCGAAAAGGTTTGTCTACATTGCCAACGAAATCTAAGTACACAGTTCTCTTTATTTTGACTTATATTGTGAGAATATCATCGTACGAAAATCGGATCTGCTCCCTCTTGCAAGATATTGACGAAAAAAAAAATATATATATAATAATAATATAATAATATAATAATATG
>CAJFCP010026030.1:154668-174203 GCA_904066005.1 Synergus itoensis | reverse complement strand
TATATATATTATATTATATATATTACATTATATATTACATATTATTATATTATTATATTATTATATATATATATATATTTTTTTTTCGTCAATATCTTGCAAGAGGGAGCAGATCCGATTTTCGTACGATGATATTCTCACAATATAAGTCAAAATAAAGAGAACTGTGTACTTAGATTTCGTTGGCAATGTAGACAAACCTTTTCGGCCTTCCCGACCACCGTGCGTATAGTCTTTTTTTATTTGCATTATTCAGAAATGGAAAGAATTATAGCATGGCAGACACACCGCCTATAGTTCAACAATTGTACTATAAACTCGGTACGTCTACTTGTCTTTAAATAAGGCAGGAAAATTCATCCTGGCATTTATTACTGCTGGTGCGCTATTAATAGATACTTCTTTCGTACCAAAAGTCTTTTCGTGTAAAGTAATAATCACAGCAGTGAAGTTTTTCGACTAAAAATCTATTCTGGGTTTAACTTGTTTTAAAACATGGATAGAAAAGTTTACTTCTGTCTCTTAATTCTCTGCAGAATTTCTTTCCAAGGTCTTCAAGGAACATCTGCCTTATTAGAAGAAAACAGTGAGTGAATAGAAAGCTCTTTTATACAAGAAAAGTTAAAAAAACCTTTTCGATCGTAACATATAAATTGAAAATTCGACTTTCGATCATAGAGATATTACAAATAGAGGCAACAAGCCAGTCTGAAACGCGTCGGCTCGGGCGAGAGAGAGAGAGAGAGAGAGAGTCAGGGTTAGGCTTTCTCTCTCTAATCGCGTACGCGTAGACAAAGACAGAAAAACCCTAGCATCGTCTCTCTCTTTCGCTCCCACCGAGTTTCTAGACTGACGTTGCCACTTACAGAGCGGCCTATGGCAGCGATGAGAATCGGATCATTTTTCCGACAATACGTTTTTGAAAAACGTATTGTCGGAAAAATGATCCGATTCTCATCGCTGGCCTATGGCTTGTCGCCTCTATATGTATTATCTCTATGCTTTCGATGCCTTCATAGCGGGTTGAAAGTAGCAGTTTCAACCCTAGGGTAGAAAGTAAAAAACAACTGAACAGAAGGCATCGGAAGTCAAATTTTCAATTTATGTTATGAAAAATAGTATACGTGACATTTGATCATTCAGAGGATCTTCACATTCGTAAGAAACGTGTGCTTGGAAGTGAAGATATTTCCTTGGAACATGCTCCATATGCTGTAAATATTTTTGCGGATAGAGTGAATAGCTGTACAGGAAGTTTATTATCGCATGGTTTTGCCATAACAGCAGCTCACTGTTTTGATTATCCGCATGGCACGGATTACAAAATGCTATCCGGTTCAGCAATATCCGGTTCTGGTATACCTCACAACATAACGGAGAGAATACCACACCCATATCTTCGTTCGGATGATGAATCTCATGATGTTGCTTTGTTTGAGTTTCGTCCTATTATCAATTTTCAGCAGTCACTTAACCGTCCAATTAAATTGTATAATGGTCCTTTACCATCAAACAGTCATGGTACTATTTGTAGCTGGGGATGTCATATCATAAACGGGTAAGATCATCATCTTATCATCATTATTTTTTAATCATTTGCTATAATATGTGTGGTACCAAAAATCCTTATACTGATTTCAGAGGACAAAAAGTGTTTCCAAATCAGTTACAATCAATCACTCTGCCAATACTTAGTTTACATGAATGTCAAAATAGGTACAGTAACTATGAGGATTTTGTCATTACACCACAATACATTTGTACTGATGCTAAAACTTCAAGGCGATGTGATGTTGGCGATTCTGGTGCACCTTTGGTTGTACATGGTCATCTCGTTGGTGTTATGACTTGGGGTGCAATCAATAATAATATTCAACTGCCTGACGTGTTTGTAAGCATGTTGCATCAGGATTTCCGGTCCTGGATCCCTCGATACGTTCCTAATGCACTTGCTTAATAAGATTTGAATTTGTATTCCTTGGTACTTGCAGTCTGGACTAATAAAATAAATTTTATTAAATGGAGTTTGGGTACAAATCACTCTCTGTCTTTGCGACTCTTTAAACGCACAATACTTATTGAATAGCTTCCGTTAGTTAATGGTTGTACACTGCTCCCAACTGCTCCCTCAAATGTGGTCATGCCTCGGTTCGTCTAGACTGGTCTAGAGATCCTCAAGAGAGAGTTGTGACAACTTTACTCCGATTTTGATTGGTGCTATATAACCGGAATCGGAAGTTCTAAAATACGCACGATGATTGGTCAAATACAGATGTGTCGTATATCGATAATCGCGGGTGACGTGGGAAATTTTAAATATATCTATAGTACAAAACAATTCAGTGATTATATCGCAAAATGGTAAACACACGAAAATGAGAACTGATAATAAAATACATATATTCAAATACAGTCAGTATTATACAAAATCACGAAGTTTTTTATAAACTTTATCTTCATGAAATATGTCTACAGTTCAAATTTTTGGCGCCTCTGCGGTAACTTCCGATTCCGGTTATATAAAAGCTCAGTGGAGGGGGAAAGTTGTCACCACTCTCTCTTGAGGATCTCTAGGTTCGTCATGACACGTTGTGAGTGAGTTTAGCAGGTAAAGAAGTCAGGGTCGTATGTACCAGTGTTCCCTTTGCGGGCTCCACAATGATGTGCATTGATGCTCATGCGCCGCGCATGGCGCAAATGGTTGACTGGTTGCTTTTAAAGGGTTGCGTCTGATTGGTTACTTTCCGCGAATGAGCGAACCGAGTGAACCACAGTGAAAACTGACTTAGGGTACTGCACCCTTTGCAGCTACGGTATACTGCCGAGCTGGCGGCGCCTTCCTTTCGACTCCTTATCACCCCTTATCTAAGTTTGGGAGCGAACCCAAGTTCTAGGAAGACGAAAACTAAGTGAACTGCAACCGCGGGAGCAGTGTAATATAAATCGTAATAGACTATATAAATTTCTTCTATGTATACATAAGTTTTCTCTTCACGCATAGACATCTTTTCGAGTCTCTTATGAATAAAAAATGAAAAGGACAATAGAGATGCACATCTTGCGCGTTGCGCGTCTTTCGAGATTCCCGACTAAAGTCACACGCGACAACTTCTCGACGTCGTTAGTCGAGAGGAATTCTCGAACTCGATGTATCCTTACCTCGTCTTGCCCGGATACAGGACAAGGTTCTTGTCTCTCTTAATTTTATGTGTTAGCATAAAGATTATTTTAACTACTGCTTACTGCGTCATTGATGATTCAATATTTCATATTATATATGATTCAGCAAGTATAAAATACGGAGAGAGAAACACCATTACACGCAAAATATTATACAATGGTTATATCAAGCATCAATATTTGAATGATCTGGCCATGCTTTTGATTGAACCGCCTATTAATTATTTGCCATCATTTAGCAAGGGCATCAATATTTATCATTCGGCCCAGATTTGGCCAAATCGGGCCCAGATCGGGGAACCTGATCTGGGCCAGACCGGGGCCGAACTGAATACCCCGATCGGTGCCTGGTCAGTACCCGACCCGAGGCCAGACCTGTGCCCTGTTAATGTCACATTAATTGATAAAGTAACTTCAAATTTTTTATTTAGTCAGAATTATATAATATTCAATTTTTTACCTAACAAAAATATTTTCATTTCTTTTCAATTACAAAAACATATTTTAATTTTGAGGTTAATTTTCGACGCACCATAAATATTATAGACACTGAATGATTAACTTACTTTCATTTAGATTTCGTAGGTCGGGTGGAATCGCACGATGTAAATTGGTGATTTTAGCCTAGTTGTGGATAGGAGGCCGTAAATGGGTTGTAAATTGGTGATTTTAGTCTAGTTGTGAGATTTACCATCAACATCTTGGTGTCCTCGCATTTACTGAAGAATACCTACCCATTCTATTTTTGCGGATTTAAGGTTTTAACCCACTATAAGGACATGGATTCTAAGACATGTTCCACATGAAATTTAGTCGTTTCTGCCAGCGTTACCATTGCTGCTGATTTATCGCTTCCGAACAAAATATGCCATTTAGTGAAAGCTCCATTTAACTTTCCAGTAACACCTTGATGTCCAACATTTTTTTAATTTATCTAAAAACTACGATTGTCTGTATCCTGAAAGCTTAAAACTTAATATAAAAATAAAAAAAATAAAATAATATTTTTAAAAAGCTTTTATTTATTATATATTCCTAGAAACAGAACATCCTTGTCTTTCTTAATCTACCTAAGCAGTCTTCTAATTTCATCAGTAATAACACTTAAAAATTTCTCTGCTAATTTTATAACAGATGTAAATAAATTTTTTTTATTATACCAAAACGTAATGTAATTTTACATATAAATGAAGAGGTAAGTATATGATGTATAAGTGAATAAATAAATATTGACTCCATTAGTAAATCTGATGAAGTTGTGCGTGTCATCTATATCGAAAGCTTGAATAAATAAAGCTACCTGAATATAGTAGACCCAAAAACCAAAATCACTTCTAATAACATCCTAATAATAGAATTTATATACTCGCTACAATTTTGCTTCACAATGTATTGCGATGTATGTATTGTATGTGTTGTAATATCAAAGAAAAATTTAACAATAACAACGATTTCTATTTTGCAATACTGAATCAAACATTTAAAAATTTTTAGCATACATTACTCAATGTTTGAATGAATGAAGAGCATTGTTAAAAGTTGTTGACTTAATTTATGCCACTTCAAATAAGACTGAAGCAATGAATATAACACTAATTATATATAGGTGGAAGGATACTGAAGTCGGTAAAACATATATAAACATAGCAATAAAATGTAAAAAAAATTTCGCAATTATCATTGTGATGTTTTCAAAATTATTTACGCAGATGGTAGATGTTGAATATTCTTTATGATCCAGTTTCTGTGCTCAGGATGAGCCACATTTATGAAAACATCCGGACTACCTGATTGTGCAATTTCCTTCGTACCAGTTAAAACACCAACTAGGGTGCGGTTGAAAACTAAAGGTGCCCCCGAATCGCCATAGCATGAGCCAACTTGACCGCTTCTATCACAAGTACAAATGTCTGTACTCCCGATTTCAGAATTGTGGACGTAGTGAGCGTGATTTTGACAATCTTCTGGGCTGATGATGGGCAGAGTAGCCGATCGCAATTGAGTAGGATAGAATTCTATGCCCCTAAGATGAGAAATTATTAGTTATTATACTGCTAAACTTTATTTGACTAATGTATTGTCTTCATTGGACAATATCCAATGTCCAATGTCCAATGTCCAATGTCCAATGGACTATATTCAATTTTCCACATCTTACAAAAATATCCGGCGACATCCCCAGCCACTAAATGTGCCATAAGCATCTGCCGGAATGCGTCCTTCGTATAATGGCACTGCTCGATTAGGCGAATGGATCAAATCAATTTGTGGAGAAATTATGATTATAGCAATGTCATGCGGATGATGAGCATAACGGTAATCTGGATATTTCGTTGCCGATAATATCCTGTGACGTATTCCACGAGTTTTATCATGTGAACCAGACAGGACACTGTATTCCTCTCCATTGGGATGATACATACAATGAGCAGCAGTTAAAATAGTAATGGCTGACATTATGCTTCCAGCACAAACATTTTTCTCTAGTACTTGAATACTGACAATGTAAGGAACTTGGTCAATTGTCACATAAGCATTGCTGTTACGCCTTTTGTCAATGATACGCTTCTTGCGAATATGATGATCCGGGTTCTCTGCATGAATTACGGAAATTGTAGTTTATTCAATGTTTATCATATCTATTAAACATTATTAAGAATATTAAGGATATTTTACTTACTACCATCTTCGGAAGCTAATATTCCTTGAGACAAAATGCAAGAGAGAATCAGGACAAAGTAAAAAAGACTACCCATGTTTAGAAAGATGTGCACTCTTTACTTAATTGAATATTGATTTCAACTGAGGAAATTTTTGTTCTTGTAGCCGAGTAAGGTAGATGTTATAGTTCATGGAATTTTTAGGACTTCGCTTTATGTAAAATTGTTTAATTACTCAATTATGGTATAAGCGTTTTATTAGGACTGTAGAATACTTTGGGCAAACTTTATATTAATCAAACATAAGTTCCAGCTGGTTCAAGCATTGATCCAGAATATGCCGGTGTATATCGGTACATGCCCGGACGTTCGATTACACATTTCGAAATCAGTCGTTCTTAATTAAACAGTTTTATCCTTAGAATAGAAAAATGATGAAATTATCACAATTACTATATCAGGCTTATTTTTAAATTTTAGGCGTTCATTGAACAAACATTAACACAAATTCGACTTGTGCAAATTAAAAATTTATTTTTTTTAAATCCCAACAGTAATCTTGCATAACAACATTTGCAATATTCATTCTGAATCAATCCAAATTTTTCCAAATCATTCCGGAATTTGTATCCGAACCAAACAGTTTTATTCCGATCTTTAGATTCTTCGAAAACTTCCAAAGGAAGTTTTCAGTTCGAATTAATCCCAAGTCAATTCAAAATCAATTCATTCATTCCTTGAATGAATGAAAATGTCATCCTAAAGGATGACCACTGTTTTTTTTCTTGTGCCTGTCTTGACCTTGAAATGTCCTTGAGGATCATCTTCAGAAAAATAGCGGATATCATATCTGAACGTAAAATTTTCCATTCTTTCAGAATCTGCAGTCAAAAATTCACTTTTTTCATATTACACAAATTAGACCTTGAATTGACCATGATGCAGACATGATGGAATAAAACTGATTTCAGATTCGGATTCAGCGGCCCTCAAAACCATGGAAATACTAGTCACCTTCTTTCAATCGATTTTTTTGCCGATTTGACCTTCAAATGCCCTTAAACTTGACATGCTGGAGCCAATCGGACCCCGATTCGGAATCAGCGCGTCAAAATAATAAAAACATATAGGTCTCGTTCTTGATACAGACCACTGTTTTTTTTCTTGTGCCTGTCTTGACCTTGAAATGTCCTTGAGGATCATCTTCAGAAAAATAGCGGATATCATATCTGAACGTAAAATTTTCCATTCTCTCAGAATCTGCAGTCAAAAATTCACTTTTTTCACATTACACAAATTTGACCTTGAATTGACTTTGATGCAGACATGATGGAATCAAACTGATTCCAGATTCGAATTCAGCGGCCCTCAAAACCATAGAAATGCCAGTCACCTTCTTTCAATCGATTTTTTTGCCGACTTGACCTTCAAATGCCCTTAAACTTAACGTGCTGGAGCCAATCGGACCCCGGATTCGGAATCAGCGCGTCAAAATACATAAGAATATATAGATTTCTCGTTCTTGGTACAGACCACTGTTTTTTTTGTGTGCCTGTCTTGACCTTGAAATGTCCTTGAGGATCATCTTCAGAAAAATAGCGGATATCATATCTGAACTTAAAATTTTCCATTCTTTCAGAATCTGCAGTAAAAAATTCACTTTTTTCACATTACACAAATTAGACCTTGAATTGACCTTGATGCAGACACGATGAAATCAAACGGTTTCCAGATTCGGATTCATCGGCCCTCAAAACCATGGAAATGCTGGTCACCTTCTTTCAAACGATTGTTTTGCCGATTTGACCTTCAAATGCCCTTAAACTTGACATGCTGGAGCCAATCGGACCCCGGATTCGGAATCAGCGCGTCAAAATACATAAGAATATATAGGTCTCGTTCTTGGTACAGACCTCTGTTTTTTTTTGTGTACCTGTCTTGACCTTGAAATGTCCTTGAGGATCATCTTCAGAAAAATAGCGGATATCATATCTGAACTTAAAATTTTCCATTCTCTCAGAATCTGCAGTAAAAAATTCACTTTTTTCACATTATACTAATGTGACCTTGAATTGACCTTGATGCAGACATGATGGAATGAAACTGATGCCAGATTCGGATTCAGCGGCCCTAAAAACCATGGAAATGCTAGTCACCTTCTTTCAATCGATTGTTTTGCCGATTTGACCTTCAAATGTCCTTAAACTTGACATGCCAATCGGACCTCGATTCGGAATCAGCGCGTCAAAATACATATGAATATATCGGTTTCGTCCTTGATACACATCACTTTTTTTTTGTGTGCCTGTGTAATTTTGCGTTGTATTTAAATTTAAAAAAAGCACACCATTTTGTTATTGTTATGATTGTATTTTATTATTAATTTATGAATATAATTTAATTTATTATCTTTATAATAAATTAATCATTTCAACTGCTTATTTATTTATTTCAATTTTTAATTATTTTCAATTTTCCCGCCCTAATGTTTGAAACTTTGGAAACTTTGGAACGTTTCAAAAGTTTCATGAAACTTTACAACTGTTTACAACCTACCACAACCTACACAACCATGCACAACTTTTCTAGGCATCATATTTATGCCTAAATCTGAGCAACTTAGGTATTTTCAATCTTTTCAATAAAGTCAAAATAGTGTAATTATTTTTTTTTTGAAAATTGCTTATTTTGATTTTTAATAATCAGAATATTTAAAAATGATGACTGATGTGGAAGAAGAAACTGTGGCCGGTGAAATTCAACCTCAATTGCAATCCTCTCCCAGGTAACCTCAAAATTTTACACAAAACTTGATAAAAATCATTGAAAAATAAAAATAAAAATATTTAGAAAAGATGTTTTTTAATTTCGAATGTTTTCAAATTCGGAACGTTTACAAATTTCGAATATTTTTAAATTTCGAATGTTTTTAAATTTCGAACGTTTTCAAAATTAAAGCTGTTTGAGCAACGGACAAAATGTCATTTTTTTACTTTGATTTTAAGACCGCAAAAAATACACGGTTTTAAGTGCCGTTTGGCAGGGAAGTGTTTCTCGATGTGAAAAATGGGGTTTAGTATGTGTTTTTTAAAAAAAAACTAATTTGTTTGGCTAAAATGGAAAAGTTTCGGCTAACCTAACCTAAAACCTAATAGCTGAAACTTTCCCATTTTAGCCAAACAAATTAGTTTATTCAAAAAACATATGCTAAGCCCCATTTTTTATATCGTGAAAGACTTCCCTGCCAAACGGCACTTAAAATCGTGTATTTTTTGCGGCCTTAAAATCTAAAAAGTAAAAAATGACATTTTTTCCGTTGCTCCAACAGCCTTAATTTCGAACGTTTTCAAATTTCGAACGTTTTCAAATTTCGAACGATTTTAAATTTCGAACGTTTTCAAATGTGGAATATTTTAAAATAAACTTTAACATTTTTGAACGATTTAAAAATTGTAAACCTTGCGAATTAAAAAAATATATATAATGAAATAAGAATCTAAAATATATTATAATAAAACTCTACTTTTTTCAGAGAAAATGAGGAATTGGAAATTTCGGAAGACCTACAGAAAATTACAGAGGAACTTTCTCAAGGACTTTTGAGTGCTTATGAACCCCCATTGGAACAATTGGAAAAAGAGCTCAAAGAATTGAAGTAAATAAAAAAAAATATTTGAATATCAATTAAAACAGATTAATTATCTTTTAAATTTTATTTAGCATTATTTTTTCAATAATTTTTTTCAAAGAACATTTAAATCATTCATATTTGATTTCAAATTAAAAAGGAATTCCGAATTTGACTAATATTTTATTTTTTTAGTGGGAAACAGGGATATTTACTTGAAATTTTACAAACTGAAAATAACAAAATCGATGATGTAAAAAGAGAGCCGACTCTAAACGAAATGGTAAATTATCTGTAGTAATCACAAGAAATTTTAAAAGTATCTGCAAAATTAAATTAGTATTAAATTAAGGGTGTTGGAGCCAAGTTCTAATCTAAAAATTCGATTTCTTCATTTTACTCAACAAATATTAAATTTGGAATTTTTTCTCTCCGTAGAATTAATCAATTTTTAACTAGAATTATGCGTATAGAGAGAGAAAATATATAATTCAAATATTTTTGAAGTAAAATTAAAATATTCAATTTTGAAGTTAGATTTTTAATTCTTCGTTTTATGCAAAAAGTATCGAATTTAAATATTATTTCGCTCTGTGTGCAGTCTTATATTTGAAAAAAGATTAGCGCTACAGAACAAAAAAATATTTATCTATAATTTTCGTTGAATAAAATGGAGAATGGAATTTTGATTTTAACACTTTGGTTCAACGCCCTTAAATTAGATTAATTTGATTTTAATTTCCATCTAGGACTCTTTGAAGGAAACAAAATAATCTTTGATATGTAATTGGTTTGCAGTTTTCGATTATCAATATATATCAAACCAAGTTGGCTGCCCTAAAATCGGAAATGGTGTCAATCCACGAAAGAACATCGAAATTAAAAGTAAGCGTTACAAAGAATTATAATAAAAATTTAAATAAAAATAACTTTTCCCTCTTTTTCTAAACTCCTATCGTTTGAATAAACGTAAAATTGGTATTTTTAGAATCGAGCACAGCGATTAGAAAAAACGAAGCAAAAGGAAGCGCTCACAAAGGAACAAAAACGAGAACAAGAATTACGTCGTGAGCAAGAATTGATTGGGAAACCAAAAAGTGAGGAACCAGGTTCGAGCTAAACAAACAAAATAAAGTCCGGATTGATTGGAAAATAATTTAAAAAGTCTGAGAATATTAACTAAACATAATGAATAATTATAGATTCATAGAACAATTCATAGATTTAATATTAAATTTGCTATAAGAGGATGTCAAAAGGCATTATAATTAATTTAAAAAGTATATAATTAAATAGAGCATTTTTTTTAAATATGTAAATTTATATTTCTTTTCTGACTTTAATTACCAAACAATTTCCCATTTCCCAGCCTTGGGACATTTTTTTTCTTTGCCACAAAGTCGATTAAACGTCCGTTCAGAAGGAAATCCGAGTATTTCTCTGTCTTCTTGAATTCTGAATGTGAAAGTTGACTCATGTGTTCCAATAAAGTATCTGTAAAAAATTATTCATTTCAAAAATAGATTTGATAATTAAAATAAAAAATTATCATTAATTACTTAAAAAAATCACCTTGCATAGGAACAGATAATTTGATCGATAATCGCGATTCCTCCGTCCTTAAATTTATTTCTCACATATTCCGAAGGAATAAATTTAGTGACTACAAAACCCTCGAGGTGTTTTTTAAGTTCTTCGTATTCTGAAAAAAAAAAAACATAAAAGAAAGGAGCCTAGATTCGAAATTTAAATTAAAAGTAATAACTACTTGATAAAAACAGGTTCTACATTTTTTTACCATGATTCTCAGCATCAGTAGCAATGAAAATAATTTTTAATTTTAGATCCTCCATTTTTTTCTTCAACTGAATAGCAGCATTTTTAATTGTAGGGACGGATTCCGATCTCCCGTGAAGAAAATCTCTCCTTCTTAAATGAGCAGCCAAATATGGGCCACCTAGTGCATTTCTCCTGCCCTATAAATTTTATTTTTTAAAAGGTAACAATTAAAATGAGAATTTAAATTCCAATTAGAAAAATAATTAATATTGCTGATTACTTTTTCCTTCCTCCAATCCGGTGACCTTTCAGTTTTATCAGAAAGATCATTAGAATTTAATTCAGTCTTTCTAAAGTCGTTTGCAATTTCATAAAGTTCCTGATTGTATCTCATACTTCTTCTTGCGGTCCAATATTCTTTCGAACCGTAAAAATCGTGGAGTCCAATTTCCATGTGATCAAAAACAACGGATCTGGAATAAATAAACTGATAGAATCAGATTCGAAAATATAATGCCAATAAAATAATTTATTGGATTTATTTATTTTTTTTTTATTTATTATTTTCACCTGTATTTAAATGGTTGAAGATTTTTCTCCAAATTAGAAACTGATCCATGAAATTTAACGCATTTTACTTCCCTAGAAGTGATGTTCAAATATCCCCAGAAATTTCCAGAGAATTTATTTTTCCCGAGTTTTTCATGTCGCATTTTTCCTTTAGGGCAAGCCACGATTTCATTTTTCTCCATAAACTTTCCGGTTTTAAACATTTCCTCGTCGTTTTGCAAAACGTAAACAATATCTAGTAAAGTTTCTCCTTCACTCGAAGGATATTCTAAAAATTAATTAATTTCATAATTAAGGGTGTTGGATCCAAGTGTTAAGCTCAAAATTCCATTCTCCATTTTACTCAAAGAAAATTATAGATAAATATTTTTTCGCTCTGTAGCACTAATCTGTCTTCAAATATAAGACAGCGTACAGAGCGAAAAAATATTTAATTTCGATACTTTTTGCAAAAAGCGAAGAATTCAAAACCTAACTTTAAAATTCAATATTTTCGTTTTACTTAAAAAAAAAAATTGAATTAGGTATTTTCTCGCTCTGTGTATATAATTCTAGTTAAAAATTGATTAATTCTATAAAAATTAAATAAAGAAAGCGAATTTTTAGATTAGAACTTGGCTCTAACACCCTTAATTGATGTAAATATGTATAAATTTTTTAATTACTTGAATGATTTCTCTTATTGTGATTTTCAATACCTTTCAGAAAATCGTACATTTCCAAAACTGGAATATATTTCCGAAGACTGGAAATATCAAAGAAAAGTCCCCAGGGAAGTCCAACTTGTGAGCCAAAATTTTTGCTCCTCCAGTGATACAAGTTTCCTTTAAATAAAAAAAATATATATATATATAAATTAGTTTTAATTTGTTTAATAATAGTTTGAATTACTCAATTTTATTACATATTTACCCCACGGCGGTAAAACTAGGTTCCAATTAAATTCTGCATTTTCTTCTACCAATTTTTTTATAAAGACCGCAATACGGACGTAAACATCCCTTCGAAGATTAAATCCTTCTGGAGGATTAACATCGTAAAGAATGTATCTGAAAAAAATACATTTGAAAATTTATAAAATATTTAAAATTAAAATTTTTAATTCTTCTTCTTATTTCCCGCGCAAAATTTTCCTCACTTCAAAATTTTATCTTTGCTATTTTTACCAAAAAGAATATTTTGGCGCTTTGAAATATAATTTTTGAAAATCTAAGAACTGAATTTAGAAATAAAAGTATTTTTATGATTTTTGAAGAAATTTTCTCTCAAAAAAAAAAAAGCGACATTCGTTTTGAAAATAGAAAATGGGAAAGAACCGAAGAAACAATTTAAATATCGTTAAAATATTTTTTTTAATTTTTCGAAAATTAAATATACAAGTGCAAAATATAATAAACAAATTTTTATAAAATATTAGAACCAAAATCACACCTTTTTCTTGAAAAATTATTTGTGGCACTGCATTTTTTAGTTTCTCCCCCAACTTCATCAGATCTTAGACAAAATTCTGAATCTTGAGAACCAATTGCAAAAGTCACAGACAATAGTAAACAAAATATAAATAATCGTGTCATATTTTGAGACTAGGTTATACTATCAATACACAAAATAAACTTCTCTTTCTTTCCAGTTTTTATAATTTATTTAATTCATTTTATAAGATTTTTAATAACTAATATATTTACAGATAATTATTAAGAACAAAAATCTATTGTTTATTTTTTAAAAAAGAAATTCAAAACATTTTAAGACACGTGAAGGAGGAAAAATACAATCAAACTGCGCAAACTCCTTATTTTGATCTTTATCAATCTTTATTTTTCGTTATCAGTTATCCGATCCCTACCTTACCGGCGGCTTTTCGCTTTTACTCTATTTCTAGATTTATTGAGATATCGAACTGAAATAAGGAAATATACGACAGTACGTTTATCTCGTCTTAAATTATTATTTAATTTTATAAGTTTTGCAACCCGATATCTCAATAAATGTAGAAATGCCATTTATTATTTTGCAATGAAATAATGCCGGTAAAGTAGGGATCAGAGAACTATAATATGTTATGATGTAGTTACCATAAGAGCAAACTTAATTTCGCTTTAGTTTCGCGATTTCGCCAACTTCTGTTCCCATCGTTCCCATCTGTTTCCCAACCCCTCCCAGTAATAGATATTTTTTGCTAAAACTAGGCCATTTACCTCCATTTCATATATGGTCTAGTTTTGGTGAAAAATATTTATTATTGTGAGCGTAAAGTATATTATGCATAAAAAGTAATAAAAAATAGGAGGTAAAAGAGGAGTATGAACGCGGGAATTTCAAAATTGAATATGAACTCGAAAAGTATATTTCTCAGTTGAATTAGTTCTTTATAAAAGAACTTTAGAAAAAACTGTTATTATCGAAGATGGGTAAGTAAAAAAAAGCCATAAATGGAAAACACACTTAAGTTTTAATTAGTCGGTATTTTAGGCTTAAATTTTGCCTCTATTTCTATTTTTGACTTTCCTACTGTCTCGGGCAAGGAAAGTATTACAAAAATCGTAGCAGCTACTGAAATAATGCTATAAAAGTACATGGAAATAACAGGACCAAGCTTTTCAAGAGTTGGGTATAAATAAAGTGTACTAAAATTAAAGAGGCCACAGAAACAAGTTGTTACTGGTCCCAAAAAGTGGACGTATCTTGTTGGATAAAGTTCTCCCATCATCGACCAAGGTAAGTTAACAAAACCGAAAGTTCCTACAGCCTGAAATAAAAATACGAATTTTAATATTAATCCTAATAATTCTAAGTTTCAGGTTATACAGTGTTTTTTGTGTACTAAATCGTAAATCTTCGAATACGAAAAATTGGAACATTTTCTACCCAGAGAGAGCGATTAGAAAATTTGAATCCGCCTGAGGCTTTCGTGAATCCGCTTTCTTAAATAATAGGTGTTTTTTTGTGTACTAAATCGTAAATCTTCGAATACCAAAAAATGGAAAAGTTTTTTATTACCACAAATATTAAAATGCAGACTAATGGAATCCATGAGAGTTTGCTATCAGATAAAAATTGATTGTACACTCCGAGGGTTGTGATAGAAATCGTCATTCCACATCCTGAGATGATAGAAGTTTTTCTTCGTCCCAATCTACAATTCCAAATTGGAGACCGTGAAAATTATTCTATGAAAATTATATACTCTTAAACTGAAGTAACTTCCCTAATAACTCTTACCTTGAGCTGCTCAAAATTTGTGCTAGCTCACCACAAATTTGAAGTATTCCAAGCACCACAGTCACCAAAAAAGGATCCTGAGTGACTCCAGCATTCGATACTATATCCACAGCATAAGCACTAATTACGTAGATGCCACAAAATTGTTGAAAGAAAAAGAAGCTGTTAAGGATCAGAAATGGCTTCCAGACTTCAGGAAGTTTCATGGTTGAAAGCAACAATTGTATCTTCAAGCGACATTTTTGAAAAAGTGATTTACTTTCAGTCTTTTGTTGAGTCAATTCTTCGTTATTGATATCAACATTAACAAATTCATACGTATTGATTTTCCTCTTCGAAGCTTCTTCTCCCACAGTCTCATTTTTGTCATATTTGCACTGGCTGTATGCAACCATATTAGCAAATTCAGTCTGAAATTTCGCTGTCTCTGCTTTTAACCCACGAAGACGAAGGAGTGATTGTTTAGCTTTTTCCTCTTGATTTTGGATCAAGAGCCATCTGGGACTTTCTGGAAGAAAAACAAATGTTGATAGTGCTGATACCACTGAAGTGAAGACGGCACATGCAGCCACAATTCGCCACTTTCCCTAAATTAAATCACAATTACTAAATTAGCGAATTATAGTTTCTGTACTGAATTTTCAATGATATATGTCAGGAATACCAACCTCGATAACATAGCCGAGAAAATATATCATCATTATTCCTAAGGAAATAAAAAGACTCGAGCAAGAATTGAGCATTGGTGAAAGTTCGATTGTTGTCATCTCTGATATGTAAGCTACTCCTGGAACTGTGCACAATCCCATTGCAAATCCTATAAATGGATAAAACACAATCAGTTTCGGTTTGTTTCATTGTAGGTCTTACATATATTTTATTACCTGCAACTACTCTGCCTATTAATAATTGAGGTACATTGTAGCTAGAAGCAATGAGTGTCCACCCTGCTACGTTTACTAAACTTCCGATCAAAATTGCTACTCTTCTTCCAAAAGTCATGGTGTAGATGCTTGTTAAGCAACCGACCAGCATAAATATTGATGGGATTGATGCTGTAAAATTATAATTCCTTGTTAGCGAATTTATTTTTTTTTTGGTGAGATTACTAGCCGGAAGCTCTTACCAAATAAGGTCGGTTCCTGATCTTCTAGAAAAATATCTTTCGAATCCTTCAAGTAGGGAAGTGCAATAGCTGAATATCCGACAGTCATTCCTGTTGGTACTAAATTAATAAGAGCCAGAATGCTGAAGACAATCTGTAAGATAAATAGGGAATTATTATAATATATGATTATCAATTGTTGAAGAACATAAAATAAGCTCAATTAATCTTTTTTTAAAAGAATCAACTAGGTAGGAAAATATTTTCCTCTTCATTTTGCTGTAGTAAAATAAATAGATGCATACATTGAATTATTGGCAGAACTATAATCATGTTTTCCTTTAGATATAAAGGGGAGAAATATTGTCATTTATAAAGACATTTTACAACTCTTGCATTTGTTAACGCATAATCCTTAAGCAAGGTTAGTTCTAAACAAGATTAATTTTAAACAGACAATCCGCTTTTTGTGTATCTTCGAAGTTATTTGCACAAATGAAACAAATATTTACAATGTGGATAAGATTACAGCAGCGGATTATACCTTTAGACATTTTTAAGTAAAAATATGATAATAATAAGATATACCTGGAATATAGTTTCCCTTTCGACGCGAAATATTCCGACCATCTTCTTTCTTCTCGTGCGACTGTCTGGTTATATAGTTAAGTGAATGCGAACCTGTTTTATTCACATGTATTATATTTTCAGATAAGTACTTGTGATCTTCCTTGTTTTATCTTATTCCACCATGCAAGTACGTAATAATAATTGCTTCTTCCTTAATTCCAGCAGTAACAAGTGTTTTATTGAAGGCAAGGAATTACTTTGAACATTTCTGTTCATGAGAGTTTATGATGTACTAATTACTATACTAGAGTTAAGACAAGCTAAGCTTGTAACGGACTGGTAAACTCCAAGGAGATACTTTTAAAAACCGACACGCTTGCCGGAATGCTGGCTATCACTCGTGACTACATATATAAAACATAGGTCATCGTTGCTTAATTGTATGTTCCATAAACGCATGCGCCACAAAAAAAAATTATCTTTCTTTGAAACATATATACACATCCTATCAATGTATGCACAGAATTAGACTTTTTTTGTAAACCCTACTCTAGAATAATAACAGTATATATTTGCATGAAACAACAAAGTTACAACAAAAACAAAATTACATTTTGAAACTAGCTTCAATCTCAGCCTTTGATTTTCCTCTCGTTTCCGGCAAAACGAGAACAATAAAAAGTGAAGTTGCAGCAGCGACTGCGGAGTAGAAATAAAGAGTAGCGGGAAAATTTTCTTTTACCAATGTAGGATAAATTTGGATGGAGGCAAAATTGTAGAGTCCTTGACCAAAAGTCGTCAGAGGTCCAAGGATATTTATAAACTTTGTGGGATAAAGTTCCCCTATCATTGCCCAAGGTAAATTTCCTATTCCTATGCTTCCCATTATCTGCAAGGTCATGTTTCAAGTTGGTACAAGTTGTTAAAGATGAAACAGTTGACGTTGAAACAGGTGTATGAGTTTCAATGAAGAGTTTACTTACGACGAAGATAAGAACAGCTGCTAGTGGGACGAATGTTGCTCGAGTAGATTCAAATAAATGGTTGTAAATCCCTAAAATTGCGAGGGAGATTGTTGTGCCAATTCCAGAGATGATACCTATTCTTCTTCTGCCGATTCTATCGTGTTGAAGACATTTCTTTAGATATTAGATGTTAATTAGAATTAACTAATTTAATAAAAAATTAATTAGTTTAATAAAGAATACCTCGAACTGCAGAAAACTAAAGTAATATCACTGCTCATCTGCAAGAGTCCCATCATTGTCGAAACCAAATAGGGATTTTGGACAACTCCTGCTTTAGATACGATGTCCACAGCATAAGGAACAACAACCGTCACTCCGCTGAATTCTTGCAAAAGGAAGAAGGCATTAAGGATGAGGAATGGTTTCCAAACTTCCGGAATTGTGAAGATTGTCCTTAGAAATTTTATCTGCTCCCAGAATCTAGCAAAGAATGCTTTCTTCTCTTCAGACCTTGGTTCTTCTAAACTCTCTGATTCTTTCAGATTTTTGCTTTTCAAAGTATACTCCGATTCGCTGTAAGCGATCATTGCTGCGAATTCTCTTTCAAATTTCGGGGTTTCGCTCTTCAGACCTCGCAATCTGAGAAGTGAAGTTCTGGCTGCTTCCGTTCTCTTTTTTAAGAGGAGCCATCTTGGACTTTCGGGAATGACAAGAACGGCTCCGAGAACTGAGAGAACGGGTATAATGGTTGAGATTGTTGCTGATAATTCCCAATTACCCTGCAGAAGATAATATATGTTATTAAAAGATTTTCTTCTAGATGCTTTTAGAGAAAGATCTGATACCTGAGTTAAAAATCCTAGTAAATAGATGATTACATATCCAAAAGATACACAAAGACATGTTCCTGCATTTAGGATTGCTCCTAAGTTCAGAGAAGAGACTTCTGAGATGTAAATTGTTGTTGGGCTCAATGCCAATCCTGCTGCAACACCTGAAACATTCATGTTGTTATGGAAAGGAAGAGTTTTTCCTTGGGATGTTCAACATTATGATGATTTAAAGAAAACCAACCTTGGATTAGTCTGCCAGCCAGCAATTGAACTGGACTGTAACTGGAAGCAATGATAATCCAGCTCAGAGCAAAAAGACTGCTACCAACAGAAATAGCAAATCGTCTTCCATTCCTCATTGTTAGGACACCAACCATGCAACCAATTGGCATTGTTGTCGAAGGAACTGAAGCTAAGGATATTCAGATTTGCTTATCGAATTAGGAAATCTGTCCTTACCTTGCTGGAAGTAAAGAGATAGGAAGAGATAGAAATTACAACTCAGGAAGGAAGGAATAAAGAAGTGGGGATTGAAAGGGATAGGAGCAATTTTAATGCAGAGGGAGATAGAAAGAGATAGAACTCATTAGGTTAGAGATAGAAAGGTATATGTGAGTGGAGATTGTAAGAGATAGGAATGAATTGAGATTGACAAGGATATAAAAAATTATAAACGAGAATAGACGAGACATAGAAAGGAATAGAGAAATGATCAAAAGAGTGGAAAGAATCGAGATTAAAAAAGAGGTAGAAAAACATAGACGAGTACTAGAAAAGGATATAGAAGCAAGGATGGAAAGACACGAGTGATTTTGATTGACAAGGGAATAGAAAGGTATTGAAGAGATTAAAAATATTGAATTGCGGATTGAATGATATAGGAATGAATTGAAATAGATAAGGAGATAGAGGGATAGACAAAACTAAGCGAGAGATAGGAAGGAATAAAGAAATGGGGATTGAACTAGATAGAAGCAATTTTAATTCAGAGGGAGATAGAAAGAGATAGAGAGGAATAGG
>CAJFCP010026030.1:116557-141106 GCA_904066005.1 Synergus itoensis | reverse complement strand
TCATTTCTTTATTAGTCAGGGCACTAAAACCCTGTTCTCGCTTACATAAAAAATTTTAAGATTAATTAAAATTCCATTATATGAAATACCCTTATATTTACCAGTCTCGAATTAAGTAATATGAATTCGTTAAGGCTGTTGGAGCAAGCGTACAAAAAGACATTTCGAATATATATAGTTTTTAGGCCGCAAAAATACACGGATTGAAATTTCCTTAAGCCGAGGAGGGTTTCTCGAAGTCAGGAGGGGGGGTAGCTCTCTGTTTTTCAAAAAAACTAAATTGTTTGGCTAAAATGGGAAAGTTTCGGCTTTAGGTTTTAGGTTAGGTTAGCCGAATCTACCTATTTTAGCCAAACAAATTAGTTTTTTCGGAAAAAAGAGAGCTACCCCCCCTCCTGACTTCGAGAAACCCTCATCAGCTAAAGGAAATCTCAATCCATGTACTTTCACGGCCTAAAAACTATATATATTCGAAATGACTTTTTGTCAGTTGCTCCAACAGCCTTAAGTAATATGAAGAAATTCGAAAATAAATTCTGACAAGTTTTTATCATTGCAGATAAAACATCAGCACAAGAAGAGGAACCTGCTGAAGCACCTTCTTCGCCGCTCATCCCTGATCCCATTTTTCATCTTGCTGAGCTACTTCTTCTTCCAGCAGTTTTCTGGAATCTTCGCGGTGGTCTATTACGCAGTGCAAATTTCAAAAGACTCGGGAATTACGATAGATGATCACGTGGGTGCTATTCTTATTGGGATAATGCGTCTGATAGGTGCATTTCTCATCGCCTGGGGTTCACGACGTTTTGGAAGACGACCGCTCTCAATAGCTTCTGGCGCAGGGATGACTCTCTCCATTGGTTCTCTCTCCCTCTACCTTTTTCTCAAAGAGCGCGGTCACGTGGGAGAAGGAGGCATGCTTCCAGTGATGTGTCTCATGACTTACATATTCATGAGCACTCTTGGCTTCCTGGTCCTACCTTTCGCCATGTTGGGCGAGCTTTACCCGTCCAAGGTCAAGGACGTCCTCTCCGGAATGACCACCTGTATCGCTTACATCTTCAGTTTCGTTACCGTCAAAGCGTATCCCGATATGCTGAAAGTTATAGGAAAAGACGGCATATTTTTATTTTATGCTCTTATGTCACTAACTGGCACTTTCTTCGTTATAATTTTCCTGCCGGAAACCAAGGGCAAGACCCTTACGGAAATAGAGAATTTTTACGTGAAGAAGGAAAAGATGGCCAGCGAAGAAAGCGGCAAGAAGATGCTTCCTTCGGGAAGTTGAGAAATTTACAAATGAAAGTTAGAAACTTAAGGACGAACAATAATTGATTTTTTAAAAATTACTTCAGAAGACTGGCAAGCTTTTAATCTATACTTGATTATCTTAAGCTTGGATTATTTAATGGAGGTCAAGTTACGAAATAAAATTTTCTACTAAAACGAGCACTGCTTATTGTTATTGAAACGTCTTCTAGAGGTCTAAAAGAAAAATCTTCTTCGAGGTCTGAAGGTGTGGAGAAGGTTGAAGTAAAAGAGTATAATTGTCTCGAATCTGTTTCATTATTAAAATCTTAAATAATAAGTTAACAAGTGTTTTAACAGTCGCAATAATTAAATAACAAACACTAACTACACAATACACATCATTCTGCATTGATGATGAACCAGAAGAGGAAGAAATAAAGGATTCGGATTGCACCTCTTCTGGTAATTGTGTAAAATTCTAGCTAACAATTGATGAGTCTAGATGAAATATGATTCCTTAAAGCTAATGATTGACAATAAATAGTACATGATTCTCGATTTACACACCGAAGCTGCCCTCCAATAGGAAGAACACACAACTTCATGATTTTATAATGTAATATCTTTGCTACATATTGCTTTTGTCCACTTCCTTACTCGACAATTCGAAAACCAAATCCCGAGAATTAGCGTCAGAAAATTGGCAATTTTTCTACTTCCCGCGAGTCCTGAGGAAAACAAAGAGTCTTCCGAGAAAAAGAGAGTACTCCCGTGTCGAGAGACAATCACTTTGCTACCTTACAAATCTAGTAATGTCAGTGAAGGTCTTGGGCGTCCGAGTACGGTGATCTTTAAGTTTATTTATAGCTCTTCACATTCCCAGTGAAGAGGCAGTCTGATCTATCGCCTCACGAACTTGAAGCTGTAGGATCTTTCCGGAAGTGCGAGACTGCCAATCGGCACTTTGTATGTCTCCTTTTCCACTGGGAGTATCGTGAAGTTCTTCAGCACTGTTGCGACTGTTGCAAAACTCAGGAACATCACCATCTTGTATCCCATGCAGGACCTTCGACCTCCTCCGAAGGGCAGGAAGTGTTCCGGCTTGTGCAAAGTGTTTTTCCGGACGAACCTTTCCGGCATGAACTCGTGAGGTGCCGTCCACAGTTTTTCGGACATGTTGAGGTCGTAGTTGTTCAGGAAGATGAAGGTGTCTTTCTCTACTCTGAAACCTGGAGAAGAAGAAGGCATTGGTTTGTGGTTTGCTGATAAACAAAATAAAACAGAACAAAACAGAACAAAACAGTACAAAACAGAACAAAACAAAACAATACTAACCACCAATCGAGCTGTCCTGGCTAGCAACATGTGGAACAATTGGACTGGCGATCATCCTAATCGCTTCCCAGATGATGGCTTCTGTATAAGGCATCCTCTTCCTAAGTTCCATGCCAACAGTGTTTCCATAAACCTCCACCCGGTCAATTTCCTCCTGCGCCCTCTGCTGAACATGCAACCTGGTAACGAGGAATCCGAAAATCTTGACCAGGAAGTTACCAACAGCCGAGTGTCCTCCAATGATGTCCTCGAGAGCAAACAAGCCGGTGTCCCAGGACATCTTGGGTTCGGAATCAGTCTTGATGTGGTTAATCAAGCAGTCAACATAGTCCTCCTCTGGAATTGGAATTTTCCAAGTTGTGAAGCGATCTCCAATAATGCTCTCTTCAATAAACTCCCTGATCTTGTGACTCCACTGGGACATTCTGGCCATGTTCCTCTGGTGCAAAGGCATCAAGAACGGCATGAAATCAGCTGCGTAGCCTTGGTTGATTTCATAAAAGACCTTGTCGAAGTTTTGTATCATGTCGGTGAAGGCTTCATGGTTGAAGTCGAAATTTTTCGAGCAGAAGTAGGTCATGAAGATGTTGGCACAGGTGTGGAGTATCACAGGTTTTACTTCGACGCTGCTTCC
Organism: Synergus itoensis; assembly: GCA_904066005.1. Taxonomy (NCBI): domain Eukaryota; kingdom Metazoa; phylum Arthropoda; class Insecta; order Hymenoptera; family Cynipidae; genus Synergus; species Synergus itoensis. The sequence continues at coordinate 137,886 of CAJFCP010026030.1, read as the reverse complement.
AGACCTTTCGGAGAGGTGGTCCATCAGAGTTTCCAGGTCTGCGGCGATGATGCTGTTGAGCTGGTCGTACTTTGGTGTGATTGGGTGTGGAAAGGTGTGAGGCTTCAGCATCTCTCGTCGAGATTTTTGCATCTCGGACCAGTCGGAGAAAGCTAGAGCTGCAACAAAAAGGAAGAAAACTGTCAGTGGGAGGTTCCCTGAGAAAGAAGGAAGAACATTTTTTGCGAGGCGAGGACATGTTTAACATCGGGTACGACAAGTTGGTGAAAAGTGAGACAAGCCTTCTCACCTTTCAGCAACCTGTCTTTCTCCTTCCTAGACATTCTCGTAAAATGAAAATCATAATAATTCCGATTCGAGCCACGCGGAAATGCAAGGCCGAGGAATCCACTTTCTGCCAAGTTTGCAGAAAGTGGATTCCTCGACCAGTTGCGCGCGACACCGAAATAACAAAACCGAACATCACGTGCTGTGTCTTACGCTAAAGGACTCTAGGAAGAAGTGATTATAGGCATGTTACGATTTTATTACTCGAGTCGGAAACCGGTTTCGAGTTGGGAGGAAAGACAAAAAATGAAGGAATCATCAGCATGTGCCCCAGACTCTCATGTGGCGTAACGAAAGCAAGGTCATTAACACAAGGCGTGGTTCACACAACCTTAACCTTAATGATGGATTGTGATTAATTCTGATCTTGAAAATGAGAGGGAATTGGTCTGCGAGGCATAAAACTTAATTGGATTCATTTACTGCAAACGAAAAGTTTGAAAAGTTTCTTTTATCATCGACTGTTGCTAAAGGATTGTTTAATTTAATTGTTTCCAAATGTTTTTCGAATGCTTCACTGTTTTCATCAAACAAACAAACTGTACAGTAGTTTCCCTCGGATTCTAAGATTGCAACAAACAAACATTGTTTTAACAATAGAACCAGCTTTCTGCAACAAACTACAGATGGTTCCAAGAATGACAAACAACAATTCCGGATATGAAACTGTTGCAAAACCACAATAGCCAAAATGGGAAACTTACAATTTTCCTTGTTCCCGGAGAAGAGGAGGTGGTATCTGGTGAAATTGGGCCGGGAATCGAAATGTTGGCCCTTGGTGAAGAGCACCTCCTTGATGTTCTCGAGTCCATTGACGACAACGCAGGGAACAGATCCCATCTGCATTTTGATCACCTTGCTCTGGTAAACATTTGCCAAATCAGCAAATGCCTTGTAGGGCACATCGTACTTCCCCAAAAGGTGGAGAGATCCCAAAATGGGCCATGGTTTTGGGCCGGGAGGTTCCGGCAAAATCGACTCTTCACTGTCACAAATCCTCTTCTTCTTCTTCGATCTCATCTGGTCCACTATGATGAGGATCAGAGCGATACCGGAAATCGCTAGAAGAATGCAGGTTGTGCTTCCAATTAATATCGGCGACATATTGTCCACTTTTGATAAATTCAATTCGACTGTTTCAACTTGTTTGAAAAAGTACACTCTTCGTTATCAACTTCCGCACTTGTATTCCGATATCAACGTCAACCCCTTTACCGGTTCAAACTGTCAAATCCGCGAGGTATCGGTTTGTCTGTCTGCCCGTGAACCGTTTGTCGATTTGACTCGGTCTGTGGGATAGGATGGTTGTCGGCTATCTTATATAGCGGCGTAATGTAGTCAGCACATTTACGTCGTTGCTCACCCCATACATATGGAACCGGGCAGGATGATCGAGAGTACCCCAGGAGACGAATTTCAAAAATCTGGGGTGGGGGAAAGGGACTCATGTGGTGAATGCAGGAGAGAATGAGAGATGCAGTTTGGAGGGGAGGAGGGCCGTTGATAGGAGGAGCTGGAGCAGAAGGGTCCCTCCAGGTAGAAGTGGAATAAGGGACTTATTCCTCTCTCAGCGTTGGCTCTTATGAGTCTAGAATCTCAAATTGTCATCTCTCCAATTTTGCCCCTAATGCACTTTTTTCTTGATGGCTCCTCCATATCAATTTCATGTTTTATGTTATTATATGGAAACACTTTCTCCTATTTTTACAGACTCATCTTTTCCTAGTTTGCTAATTTTGAGAGATTTGGAAAAGGTTTCAAGTCGCTGACAATCATTCTCATTATTATTTTTATTATTCTTATTATTATTCTTATTATTCTTATTATTATTCTTATTATTATTCTTATTACACAGGTCAGTAGAGAAATTTTTTTGGTTTCTGTTCTAATGCATAAATTCTGATTCTATGCATCCAAAAGAATCAAAATATTCGTTTTTGACTTATAAAGTTTGCTTTTGTTTATTTTAAGGGTGATGGAGCCAAATTTTAATCTAAAAATTCGATTTCTTCATTTTACTGAACAGAAATTCAATTTGGAATATTTTCCCTCTGCAGGATTAATCAATTTTTAACTAGAATTATGCATACAGAGGGAGAAAATATATAGTTTAGATATTTTTTAAGTAAAATGAAAATATTCAATTTTTAAGTTAAATTTTGAATTCTTCGTTTTATGTAAAAAGTATAGAAACTAAATATTTTTTCGCTGTGTATTCAGTCTTATATTTGAAAAAAGATCAGCGCTACAGAGCGAAAAAATATTTATTTATAATTTTCGTTGAGTAAAATGGAGAATGGAATTTTGAGGTTAACACTTGGGTCCAACACCCTTAAGTCGATAAATAAGTTTTGAAGCTTTCGCTTGATTAAAATAAAAAATAATTATTTTTGAAGAAAAGTGACTCAAATTTATACAAAAAATTCATTTAATAGTAATTTACAATAAAATTATGAGAAAGAAAAGCAAAAGAAGGAAAACTTAACAAAAGGGAAGGAGAAGCAAATTTTAACGAAACCTGGCCAAACCTGACCCGATCGGGGCCCGATAGGGCCGGGCGTTTCATCACCGATCTGGGCCAGGTTTGGAAATTTCTACACGGGTTCAAGAAAGAAAGGAAATAAAGAAAAAGGAAAGAAATGTCAAAGGATTTTTAAGAATTCAAAACAGTTTAAGAATTTTCAAGAGTTTTCACAAGATTACAAGACACAAAGAATTTTATCAGATTTTAAGTGACTTTAAGGAATTTCAAGGGATTTCAAGAGATTTTAATGATAAGTGATTAATTGTTAGTATCGATAGGGACTTTCGACAATCGATACTTGCCGATCGTATATTTGAATTTGGTTTCGTTAATCATCATTTTATCACGAGTCTAAACTCGAAATACATCGAAAATCTTGGTTTTAAAAAAGCAGTTTTATGGTAATATTAAAAATAAACGATTAAATTACGAATAATTAATAAATGAATTTAATAATTAATTAACCGGTTTTTCAAATAATACTATAACTATATTTATAATAATTATAATTATAAATATTATAATTATATAATATTTATAATAATTATAATTATTATAAATAACGAGAAAGTATTTATCTATAATTTTCGTTAAGTAAAATAGAGAATTGAATTTTGAGTTTAACACTTGGGTGCAACGCCCTTAATCCAAAAAGTAAAATAAGTAAAAAAAAAGCAAAAAAGAAGCAATCTTTAACCTTTATTTATTGTTACGTAAAAGAAATCAAAATTTGATATTTAGAACTCACGACCCACAATTTGTGGTAACTAGTAAGAATAATAATTATTCTTTATAAAATTTTATGTAATTATAATTTATAATTGACTTTGGAAATTAAATTAAACATTATTAAAAATAATAAAAATCCATTTTGCATTTTTTACTAACCTATTTCAAATACGTATTTTGCATTTTTCATTTTAAATAGAAGATAGAAAACCATTTTCTATTTTCCATTTTAAATGGATTTTGTAAACCTATTTTGCATTTTACATTTTAAATAAATTTTGAAAACCATTTTACCCAGCTCTGACTATTATTACTATTACTACTACTACTACTACTACTACTATTATTATTATTGTTATTATTATTTTACTGAATGCTCTTGAAAATATTGCAACTTTGTTTGCAGTATGACATCAATAATAAAGCGATCTATAAATTTTGATGAAATGATTGGATACATTGAATTTTTATCTCCGTTTAAATTTAACTAATTTAAATATATTATTCTTCGAGAGGCAATAATTTAGATGCTGTGAGAGCTGCGGAATGATTCTTTTTGTTTTTTTAAAAAGGTATTTTAATCCACTTCTTTTATTTTGTGGTACTTTTTATTTACGATGAACAAGGAAAAAGTTATTGAAAAAAACCGATTTAATATTTTTTTTTAATTGAAAAATTCATTTATTTTTTGTTTTTAATTTTAGGAATATAAAAATATAAAAATAAAATAAAAAAAATTTTAGGGATAAAAAAATATAATTGGGATAAATTATTGAAATAAGTAAAAACGGTTTTTTATACAGAAAAAAGAGTGGAGGACGAGAAAAGAAGAGAAGGAGAGAAAAATTCTGAAAGGGAGGAGTGTCGCTGATAGGAGGAGTTATTGCAGGACGAGTGGAAGTGGAGGGGGAAAAAGGGACTTTTTTGTCATCGTGTTTCGAGTCAGGTGTGTCGAGCTGCCCAATTTGGTCCAGAAATGCATCATTTGAAGATGGTTTCTCAAACCTGATGCTTATCCCTTTCTTCTAAAGCTTCTTCTTTTGGGTTTGGGACTAAGACACCAAAAATTGAGGCTAATTTTTAAAGGAGAGTGAAAGGAGAAACATTTTTTTATAGAATAACTGAAAATTGATAAAGAGTTCATAATTCTTTAATAACATAATTATGTTTTATATTATTTCTAATTTTTATAAAATTAAGAAATATTCGATATCTGAAAGTCTTTAAGTGTCGATAGCTGGGTGAATTTTGATTTTGCAGATGCCTTGAAAAAATCAGAATGGTACTTGTTATAAACTCAAGATCAGTTTGAAAGGAATCTGCGCTAAACTCGTGTGTCTGATTATATGAATGGATTATGCAGACCAAGTCTCTCACGATCTCGACTTTGTTCAGGTTCGTCGTAAGATATACGAGAATGTTGATTTTTTCATTAAACGACAAGATAAAAAGACTCTCATTTTTCTTCGGTTTTTGTATCCGGCAGAGAAAGAACGTAATCCTAAATCAGACCTATTTTCCTATTCCTCTTTTCAATTCAGATTTTATTTCATTAAAAATTCATTTGCAGAAGATCTTCATTTAAAAATCTTGTAAAAAAAAACATTTTTACTTTTATAGTCCTCTTTATGTCCTTTATATTCTTTATTTTCTTTAATTTCTTCTCTTGTTTCCGAAAGCTTTTTGCAACGAATGACATCATCAATATGGGACTTTTTGTAAGGTTTCATCATTTCTTTTCCCCACAGTGGCTGTATGCCCAAATTGAGAAAAACCAAAAAGGATGAGATCGTTTCTTATTGGGGATATCGAGTACCAAATAAATAAGGAGCATTTTGATCTCGAAAACTTTTTAAATTGAAAGGAGATCTTAATACGATAATATTTATAGTTCTGATTATCAGGTCCTAATTCTGGATGGAATTCCAAAAGGAATTATTCCTTTCGGAATATTTTCAAGTGACTTGGAAAAATTTGCAAACATTTTGAAGTGAGGCGTTAAAACACTGGCCCTATGAATTTTTACTCGGAGATTACCGTTATTAGTCTATAAGTTTATTTTGAACTCGAGGAAGTCCCGCTAACTTCCCAGAAATATTAACTCTCAAAAACACGCGGCTTGATACTGATGAAGTAATATATACTTTCTGAGCAGTGAGAGGGAAAAATAGAGGCACACGAGCTAATAAATTATTCAGTGGCCAAAAAGAGTGCAAAACTTCGCTGCTAGTTTTACCAATTCGGAAAGCTTGGAATTTTTAGAATATCACAGGATTGAGATGATTCATAATCAGGATCCAGGAGTAAGAAGAGAACCAGGATCCAGAAATAGTTTCAGAATCAGGATCCAGAAATAGGATTAACATCAGGATCTATAATTAGTTCAAAAATCAGGATCTAGAACTAGGAATAAAATCAGGATCCAGAATTAGGACCAGAATGAAAATCAGGATTCAGACGTATGATTTCTATATTTTCTATCAAGAACGAGAATTAGGAACCTTTATCAGGATTTAGAATTGGAATATCTAACAGGATCTAAATGCAGTATTTCTATCAGGATCCAGAATTACCATCACAACCGTTTTCCATAATTAATTCCAGAATCAGGATCCAGAACTAAAATTAACATCAATATATAGAATTAGGTCCAAAATCAGGATCTAGAATTAGGTCCAAAATCAGGATCTAGAATTAGGTCCAGAATCAGGATCTAGAACTAGGATAAAAATCGGGATCCAGAATTAAGACCAGAATGAAAATCAGGATCCAGCCGTATGATTTCTACATTTTCTATCAGGAACGGGAATTAGGAATCTTTATCAGGATTTAGAATTGGAATATCTAACAGGATCTAAATGCAGTATTTCTATCAGGATCCAGAATTAGCATCACAACCGTTATCTAGAATTAATTCCAGAATCACGATACAGAATTAGTTCTACACGTAGAAACTAGAACTAGAATTATAATCAGGATTCAGAATAAGTAACAGAATGAGGATCTAAATCTAGGATTAAAATCAGGATCCAGAATTAGTTCTAGAATTAGGATACAGAACCATAATTAAAGTCAGGATCCAGAAATTATAATTAGAATGAAAATCAAGATCCAGGCTTATGATTTCTATCAGGAACGAGAATTAGAAATCTTTATCAGGATCTAGAATAAGAATATCTATCAGAATCTAGATACCGGATTTCCATCAGGATTCAAAATTAGTATCAGAAACAACATCCAGAATTATTTTCAGAATCAGAATCCAAAATTAGTTCTAGAATCAGGATCCAAAATTAGTTCTAGAATCAGGATTCAGAATTAATTCTAGAATCAGGATGCAGAACCAGAATAAATGTCAGGATCCAGAAATTAGGATCAGATTGAACATCAGGATCCAGAAATTAGGATTAGAATGAAAATCAGGATTCAGGCTTACGATTTCTATCAGGAAAGAGAATTAAAAATCTTTATCAGGATCTAGAATTAGAATATCTATCAGGATCTAGATACCGGATTTCTTACAGTATCAAAAATTAGTATCAAAAACAGCATCCACAATTATTTCCAGAATCAGGATCCAGAATGATTATAATTATAACCAAAATAAATTTCCCTTCTAGAAATAGTCGATTGAATTCAGTTGGAACCAATTAAAACGATTAAACCCAATTAAGAAACATGATCTACAAATAATCCCAACGATTATTTCTAGAAGGGTTCTCTGACTCACACTTCCGTTGAATGATTTACAATTTATTCAACTTCGTAACGGTCTCCGAAATGATGAAATTTTGCACGTCATGTAAACATTCAAGAGTCTTCTTTTATCTCGTGAGGAATTCCAACGATTGAAACTTGAGCATATAATCAAGAGAAAGGTGCTCGAGAAGGAAAGGAAAAGAGTGAGCAGAAAACGAGTTCCATCCGATTATGAAGAATCAGAGCATGACTTGTGCCAAAATCAAGGCTAAGTTGACTAATCCACCCTAAGTATCTTATTACTCTTGATTTTTAATTTTTTTTATCTATGTGAAGATTTAAAAATTTTTTTATTTCAATCTGATTCTGAATCTGGATCCTGATTTTTATTCTTATGTTAATTCTGGATCCTGGTAAAGATCCTATCTCTCGATCCTGATAGAAATTACGACTGGATCCTGATTTTTATTCTAATCATAATTCTAGACCCTGATAGAAATTGCAATTACGAATCCTAATCAAGATCCTAACTCTCGATCCTGATAGAAATTAGGTCTCGATTCTAAGATAAATCCTACGTCTAGATCCTGATAGATTTCTAATCTACGTTCCTGATAGAAATCCTAATCCTGCGTCCTGATAGAAATTATAATTCTGGATCCTGAAAAAAATTCTAATTCTCGATCCTGATTTATATTCTGATCCATATTATGGACCCTGATAGAAATACAACATCTAGATCCTGATTGAGATTCAACTTCTGGATCCTGATTTTTATTCTAATCCTAATTATGGATCCTGATACATGTTCTGATTCTCGATCCTGATTTATATTCTGATCCCTATTATGGACCTTCATAGAAATCCTACATCTATGTCCAAATTGACATTCAACTTCTGGACCCTGATTTTTATTATAATCTTAATTCCGGATCCCGATAGATATTCTTAATAGAAATTTTGCCTTTGGATACAAATAGGGATCCCGCACCTGGATCCTGATAGGTATTATAATTATGAATCCTGATAAAGATCCCAAATCTTTGTCCCGACAGAAATTACGTTTGGATCCTGATTTTTATTCTGATCGATATCATACGTCTAGATCCTGATTAAAATACAAATTCCAATTTTAATTCTGGATCATGATAGAAATCTTGCTTCTAGATCCTGATAGATTCTTAATTCTCGTTCCTCATAGAATTTCTACCTCTGGATCCTGATTTCTAATCTTATCCTAATTCTGGATCCTGATACATATTGATTCCCGTTCCTAATTTATATTCTAAATCCTATTATGGACTCTGGTAGAAATCCTACATTTAGGACACGATTGAGGTTCAAATTCGGGATCCTGATAGATGTTCTTAATAGAAACCATGCCTTTGGATCGAAATAGAGATCCTGCATCTGGATCCTGATAGGTATTATAATTATGAATCCTGATAAATATCCCAACTCTCGATCCCGACAGAAATTACGTTTGGATCCTGATTTTTATTCTGATCGATATCCTACGTCTAGATCTTGATTGAAATCCAAATTCCAAATCTAATTCTGCATCATGATAGAAATCCTACTTCTAGATCCTGATAGATTCCTAATTCTTGTTCCTGGTAGAAATTCTACCTCTGCATCCTGATTTCTATTTTTATCCTAATTCTGGATCCTGATACATATTCTAATTCTCGATCCTTATAGAAATCTTGCATCTGGATCCTGACAAAGATCCTGATTTAACTCCTAATTCTGAAGCCTGACTCAGTTCCTAATTTTTACTATCGGTATCATCCTACTCTTCATGTGAATATTAATACTTATCCAATTTTTTTATATTGATTTTGATTTTGATCCTGATTAGTGTCCCAATTCCTGCTAAGGCCTTCAAAAGTGAAAAATAATCGTGTACAAATATAGACATTTCATTTCCGCTCTACACCCTTCTGAAAAAAAATTCAAGCTGTTGAAATTTAAATTTTGCGACGATACGTAGGATTATTTAAGCGAGGTAGTGGAGATCCATGAATAGAAGTATGACATTGTAAAAACACTTTACCATGTACAAGATTACGTCGAAGACAGGGTTTCTTGTTGAGCTTATAGCAGACGTCGAATGCGAAGGTCCTTGCAAATCAAGGTTGACCGAATTTGCAACGACTGCGAGCCTTCAGAGACAGCTTGCTATATGTTTCACCTCAGTAATCGAAATTGTACTCCATTCCTTATCTTGCAATTTAATAAATTCCTCATTCCTAATTTCGATATTCTCAGGATTCATTTTTAGCGTTCTTGCTTTATCATTAGGTCACGACGAAATATTTATAGACTAATTTCAGGTGGTTCAATTGATTCAACCCTGTTCAATGCAATTGAAAATTGTAAAGTATAATTATATGTTGCAAAAGCTATAAAGTTGTATAAATTGCAATATATTGTTTACAATATCTGCAACACAACAAAATACCAAATGACTCATTCGTCACTCTTGCCACGCTTTTTGAATCAAGAAATTAAGGAACATTCTATTGAAATCGAAACCGATCCAGAGAGTTCGAAACTGAAACCAGAATTGATATTTCGAAAGGCATTTGTGACTCCATAGCATGCTTATATCGAAAAGAAAGGTTTCCACAGCCAATGTCACCATAACCAGAAAACTTCTCGAAGTATATGTATACGTTTTCCTAAACGTTTTGGAACGTTTCGTGACCTCATTAATCGAAGTCCGGTAATGCTAGAAATACAGTTGTAATCACTCTCTGACTCATGTGGAATCGCCTCGTTTTCGTTAGCATAGTTTTCCTGCAAATAAATCCAGAAATCATTGTCATCAGTTTTCATTTTCTCCTAATCTCAAATAGAGGACTTTAAATTTTCCACTAAAAATGTCAGAAATATCACACTATATTTTTTCTCATTAACTAAATAAAGTCAATGTGAAGAAAATTATTGCACAAATGACTGCAATTATTGAGTCCACGTTGACATGTTCCCTGAACGTTAATAGACCGAGTAAGTGTCCGATAATCCAAGATTAATGTCATCGAGACCGAGGCTAGAATTATTACGACTGTGTCTGTCTTGAATTGTTTATGCGGTACATTTTAGTATTTTTCTTTAAGATCCTTTATGTAAGCATCAGTTAGTAACTAAATCCACTTAGCAATTCCACGCACAAGATTGCCTAGAGAACCAAGAAAATTTGCAAAAATTAGCAAAAAATGTTCAGTCTCGAATCATACGAAAAAGGGAACGTTCATAAACCACGTAGCTCCATTTTTAATGTGTTTTACACCCCCCTAGGTTCATGAAGTCTACCGTAGCTTTTGTCCTAAATTGACCCCCCCTCCCTCCAATTGGCACGTGGTTTTTTGAGTGCTTTTAGAATTACTAGGTATGATTATCAATAAATAATTTAATACAAATAAATAATTTCTATATTTCACGTATCAAATTAAATATAATGTTTATCATTATACATATCAAATAAATTGCCGGTCTCGCTGTCATACGAATGTCAGACGAAAAAACAATGCATGCGCCAGCTTCTCACTGCTCATGCGCCACAGTATTTTTGGCGCGTTATTTTGAATTTGAAACTGAATAATAAAAATTACGTCGCTTTAATTTTAAAAGTCATAAGGGGTGTAAGGGCTACGTGGCCTCCACTCAGTAGCCCCCTCCCCCAATGTAGCCTTTAGGTAGTTTTTGGTCACCCCCCCCGTAGGTACTAAATGGGCCACGTGGTTTATGAACGTTCCCAAAGTTGTAAGAATTCCACCGTCTAGATGGATGGAAATCATTCTTCATAGGAAGCGACGAAAATTCTTGAAGGTGATCTCAAGAACTAACGTGTGATAAGCCTCTATGCTTCCGAGTGGGGCGACATACAGACAGAAAAAACTTTTACCTTCGATCGCATCTGCATGTCTACGCACTCGTAACCATCACCGTGGCATACCGTTGCGATGGTGTGGCGGTGCTATGCAGCTTCCATAAATGTATCCGAAGCAAATTTTGCATCCCGCAGATTTTCTGCCGCATGTGTTCCCGTTTGGCCGCTGTTTACGTTGTGTATGTACCTACAGGCTTATGTAAAGGCGCATGACCGTTAGAGCGCAATGCACGACCGCTACATGTAGATTAACGTCACTGTCCGTCGGCGCCGTTACATTTTCAATTTCTTACATAACCCTTCCCGACTTCCCACCCTCCTTATCCACTCGAATCACCTGAATCTCCACTTTTTCAATCAATCTAAGCAGTCCGATACGTCATTCAATCATACGTAAGAAGAATCGAGAATGTCAAAGAAATGTAGCGATTCGTGATCCGTTCGATGATTAAAACGAATTTTAGAGTCTAATATAGGCGACAGAATATCTCTGAGAAGGTTTCAACGCTTTGGAATATTTCTGCGCAGCCGAAGAGGCCATATACCACTTCTGCGCAGCCGTAGAGGCCGTGAAAGACCAGTGCGCAATCGGAAATTCAATAGAACGTTACTGCGCAGCTGCAGATACCGTAGAACGTTAGTGCGCAGCCACAGATGTCGTGAAATGTTACTGCGCAGCCGCAGAAGTCATTATCCTGTTTTTAAAATTGCACCAGACCTTAGAGTTTATTATCCAAGCCAATATCAATTGGGTGTCCTATTTTCACCATGGAAACATGAGTTAATATTAATCCCCATTATATTAAATAACAAAAAACTTAAATAAATAAAAATAAATGAAAAAAATTAAATTAAAAAAAGATTAAATTTACAAAACTTAAATTAAAATTCGGAGCCCTTAAAAGTTTTGTGAAGACTTATTATCGTAATCAATTCCAGATCGAAATTAGCATTCTCGTAACGGGGATTCGAACTCGGAATCGCGAATGAGAACGAGAAAAAGTGACAACGGTAAAAAGTAGTCCATGCACTTCGCTCGTCCTCTCTCCTTACTTCTGCCTCACGTTCCTAGTCCCTCCTCCTCATCCTCCCTCATTTTCGTATCAGAGCACTAGGTACATATATTATACTCGCGGATCCAATCCTGCTGACTCATTTAACGAATATGAACTTGTTTTGAGTCGTGCTACGTGCGTTTCTGCACTCTTTTCACTCATCGGGATTCATGTTACACCTGCTAAGCTGTAGTCACAATTTACACACTTTTCTGCGTCTCTCCAGTGCCGTGAGATGCTGTAAGACGTTTTCGAATTCAATTCATTTCACATTTGTTCTTTCCAGTCTAATGCGTGAAATTTTTGCATTTTAAGGCTACTGCGCAGATGCAAATGCCAGAAAATGTTAGTGCGCAGCTGTATTTTGGATAAAACTCTACTGCGCATGCGTAGATATCATAGGTAGTTAGTGCGCAGCCTTGGATGTCGTGGTATGTCAATGAGCATGCGCAGATATCACTGATCGTTACTGCACATGCGCAGAGGCCATATATCACTTCTGCACATGCGCAGAAGCCACGGGCCGTTTATGCTCATGTGCAGAAATCAAAAGTCTTTTCTGCGCAGTCGCAGATGTGGTTCTAAGTATTTTTCCTTATAATTTTGCAATAATGAAGGCCAGAGTTTGCAATTTTACAATTTTGAATACTGTTATTGAGGTTTTTTTTGTTTAAATTCTGTTTTGGTTTAAATTGTTTTTGTTATTGGATTTGGATGGATTTTTAGTGAAATACATAACAGGAAATGAAATTCTCGTGTCAAAGTAGTGCATTGACTTCCCCTTGGGTTTCACAGACAATTTTTATTATTTTTACTTGAGATGCTGTGGAGAATGTTCTTTGTACCGAACGGTATTCAAGGTTATATAACTGTTTCTTACCACTTTCTTTATGAGAAAGGTCTGTGGTGTCATGATAGTCGTAAACAAATCAGTGAGTCATTAATTTATTCTGTAAATGAATTTATAGGTTTTCGGAAAAGCTTGAGAATTCTGACTCATCAGATATTAATGCAATAGAACGTAACGCACTGCCATACTTCCGATCTTATTTATTTATGAAGCTGATCTTAATTTCGAATATCGAACTTCTTGAATTCTGATAAGATTCTGAATTCTTTTCTTTTAAATTGAATTTTTCTTTTTTTAAATTAAAATCTGCCCGAAATTCGGCCGTCCCCATCGACTGAGATCTTTTTAACCGAATTTCAGCCATTTTTAAAAGTTGCTGAAATTCGGTTAAAAGATTCGAAGAAAGACATTTAATTTTCTAATTTTTCAACTCACAGTGCATCTGAGAGCCGCCCTAGCGAAAGCTTCGGATAGAAATGCATTCCGAATCAATCCGAATTATTCCGGAATTTGTGTCCGAACCAAACAGTTTCATTCCGATCTAATCCGAAGGAAGTTTTCAATCCGAATTAATCCGAAGCCCATTCAAAATCTATCCGAACATTTAATCCGACTGAATCCGAATCAATCCGTCAATCCGAATGAGTCAGAATTAATCCGAACTTTCAGTCCGAATGAATCCAGTCAATCCGAACGAATCCGAACTTTCAATCCGAATGAATCCGATTTAATCCGGTGTATCCGAACCAATCCGAATGAATCCGAAAAATTCGGATTCATTCGGATTGGTTTGGATAGACCGGATTAAATCGGATTCATTCGGATTAAAAGTTCGGATTAAGTCGGATTAATTTGGATTGACCGGATTGATTCGGATTAAATCTTCGGATAGGTTTTGAATGGGCTTCGGATTAATTCGGATTGAAAACTTCCTTCGGATTAGATCGGAATGAAACTGTTTGGTTCGGACACAAATTCCGGAATGATTCGGAAGCTTTCGGATTGGTTCGGAATGAATTTCAATCCGAACCTTCCGCCAGGGCGGAGAAGTAGAAAATCAGCATATTCGAGCCTAGGACAATAGATCGCATTGCATTAGAAGCAACCCGAGGTCGTGAACGGGTCAATCGTCTAGCATGACTCTTTTTAATGTAACCTTCAAACGCCCCTTTGGTCCCCCTAACCTAACCCGGCCGGCATTAATGTATTCGCACCCTAGATTCTTTCAGCTTATTTTCAACGCCGAATTCGATGCAGCGACTCGGATTTGGTTTTTAAATTATTTTAAATTTTGGGTGCATCTGCCTAAACACCGTAATCAAATACAGGTATCAAAAATCGTCATTCACTAGACACAAAGGTGCATCAGAGAAACATTATTTGCTTCCCAAAAACTGCTCGGAATAATTTTCTCGGTCCACGTCTGCGCCGGAAGTGGGGAGGGGGGATGCATAACATATTGGACTGTACTCGACTTTTATTTTCTGTCGCAATACTCTGAAATTCGAAATTATCATAACCCATCTGTCCCTAGACGTGAAATTACCGACATTCGGTTTTTACTGTGTCCGAAACTTTCCGAAGACTTAATTGACCGATTTTTGGTTGATCGGAGCACCCTCAAGGTTATAAATTTTAGACATATTTTTTTATGACCGAAATATGCCGAATTATTAAATGACCGAATTTCGGCCGAGTTTTTACTGAAAAAAACGTTAAAAATATGAAAAATGGATAACTCGAGATTCCTTTTGAGTCTTCTGCTTGAAGAAATCTTCTCCTTAGCAACAAGATCGAATCTAGAGGGATTTTTTCCTCTATTTTTTGGTGGTAGGTGGTATCTAATGGAATATATTGACGATTCTGGTGATATGCATTCGAGGCAGAAATTCAAAGTCCTCGCTTTATATTTTAAACTTGTTTCCTAATTCCAAGGATCATGCGCCTTGGACTTTATAGACACTTGAGGTATCAAAATGCACATAATTGTTAAATCCTGATGCGCGGGAGTTGAATCTGAATTGCAGGCGGACTTTCAAGATGCAGAGTAGAGCAGGAGTTTTGTCTATATTTAAATTTTAGTTGTTTACATTTTTTTTATCGACGAAATAAAGAAAAATGTGAATTCACCTGATGCAGGATCACTCTCCTAAATAAGAAAAATAATTTTATATAAAAAATCTGCACTCGGTAAAAATTACTTTTTTTACAAAATATTTTCCAGTAAGTAGAATGACTACTAACGATTGGTCAATAGTAGCTCCTGGTACCAATCTGTTTACGACTCGAAGGATCTGGAATCGGTACGGTGGCCGCGTTTCTCACTTGGAAAAAGTGCAGGCGACAACCTTATCTTTGTGGTGATTGGGTGACACTGTTGCATCATCGGATTCCAGAAGAAATTCATTTATAAAAATATTAAACATCGAGAATCGAGGAACCGGATTGCATTCCTCAATTTTTCTTATAAGTACTGTAAATTGTCTGCTGAGAGATATTTTTAGTACGCAATGGGTCCGAACGAAGTTCTGGGGTAACGGCCGTCGGTGATAGGATCCGAGGCTCACCACGTTGGCATGTTGGCCTTGACCGACCCCCGAGGACCGTCATCAGTGTGGCGAGGTCGATGAAACCAAGTTCAATCGGGATTGTACAAATCTACATCCGCCTTTCATATTTCCGGGATTTCCCACTCATTTTTTTTTGTTCTTCTTCTCATTTTTTAATTATGGATCCATTAGTTCATTCGTGTTTGAATTTCGAGACACAAGAGATAAAAAATATCACTTTTCACAATTTAATATTTAATATTTAATATTTTAATCTTTCATTATAATAATTTACTTTTTTGTATTAAATATACATCGCTGCTGTCTTTTTACACTTCTGCGCATAAATTCGTACCGTAGATTGTTAGTGCGCAGCTATATTTGAGACAAAAGACTACTGCGCATGTGTAGATATCACAGAACGTTATTGCGCATGTGTAGAACTCACATGTCGTTGCTGCGCAGTCGCGGATGGCGTAGAATGGTTCTGCGCAGGCGTAGATGACGCAGAATTTTTCTACGCAAGCGCAGAACGTTTCTGCGCAGTCGCAGATATTGAATTTTGCAAATTAAAGCATCCAGTGGATTCAAAAATAGCAAATTCAGTCCATAAACAAATTTGAGACGTATCGAAGGTTGGAAAATAAAAAGTATGACACACTCTATTTTCTCTTTTAAAGAGGAGACAAAATGGATTACAAAATTGTAAAGTATTCGAGGAAATTTTCTCTAATTCCGAAGAAAATAGAAATTTCATAACTGAGTTTATTTTCAACTTCCAAAGTATCAAAATATTCCAAAAAGGCTGATAAATTAGTTTTCACTTATAGATTGACGTAGGTAAAGACGATGATGTATTTTTGACCTACTTTTATATCGCTGATGGTTTCCTAGACATTAATTTCGTCCCACGTATGGTGCATCTTATCCCTAAACGAACGTGATTAGTATTTTGTGAAACGGTTTCTAAATTCCCGAGAAAAAAGTCAAAGTTGTTTCGTAATTTCTTTCTTTAGACAAATTTACATTTTTTATGGGATCTAAATCAGTTTAAAAATGTAGAAAAATTTTTTTTTGCAAATATTATCAATGACTTTTTATTTTTTAGGTTGAATTCTGTTTCAGATATTGTGAACTGGAAAATTATAATAAAATTGTGAATTCCATTTACCACCCTCGTATTTCAAAATCGACGATAATGTTACGTCGATTGACGTAAGACTGAGTCAATATAATTTAAAAAGCAAAAAAGCTCTACATAAAATCAGAATTTAAAATTTCAACTTCCAGCTTCTTTACTGGTTTTTAATTTTATTGAAATTTTCATTTTTTCGAATATTAAAAGTTGGGACGTTGGCGATTGGCTGCAGTAAGAAATCCATAAAATCTGGGACACTTTTAGATCGTTGTATTTAAAGAATGGGTCAGAAAATTTTTAGGGTTGACTTGAAAGTCAGAAAAAGATTTCGGAAAGTCCTCGGAGTCGGAAAAAAATTGAGAGGTCTAAAAAGTTGAACAAAAAATTTCAGGACATTTGGAAGATTAAAATTTTGTCCCAGAACAGTGAGGATCCAAAGGTCGTAAAATTATTATATAATATTATATAATATAATAATATTATAATATATAATATTATATTATAATTAAGATATTATTATAATATTATATTAATTATATTACATAATATTATAAATATATTTGTTATATTGTATATTATTATTACATCTTTAGTGACTGGACCAGTTATTTGCGATTAGCATCCGGATGTTTTGCGTCCTTCGTTAAATCGAATCAAAGAAATGTGTCTTCGTGTGAATCGCAGTCGAGATTTTCATAATATGAAAACATGACATTGCGTCAAGAAGGCGACGCTTTAGTTGAACGAAAAGATATTTGCGAATGAGAGGCAGGAAATTTACGTCGAATGGTCAGAATCGGAAAATCTGTAAACGATAGATATTCCTCACCGATATGTGTTTTCTCCACTCCTTTCCAATGCATTCTTTCAAAAAGGGAAGTTATTTTCCTCCTTTTTAAACGCGAAAAATTCGGGTGGCCCAAATCGTCGGAAAAAGTCAAAAAAGAGGTCAGAAAAATGTTCATAAAATAAAACAGTCGTAAGACTAATATGTCATTGTAAAATAAATTGAAAAAAGCGGATAGGTCAGAAACTGGTCGGAAAGCGGTCATAAAATTAAGTCATAAAAATGGTCATATAATAACACTGTTGGAAAACTGAAAAAAGAGCGTGGTATGTATTGAAAAAATAGGATAAGACGAAAACGGGCGAAAATGGGTCAGAAAAAAGGTCAGAAAAATGATCAGAAAAAGGTCGGAAATATGGTCAGAAAGTAAAACGGTTAGAAAATATTTAAAAATGAGCCTTGAATAAATATAAAAATTGTATACGCCTCGAATGGTCGGAAAACGGTCATAAAAATGGTCATAAAATAAAAGGTCATAATTTTAATATGATAATATTAAGTAAAAAGTTTATAAAATTTTAAAACTTTCTATTAAGTTAGTTGAAAAATCGAAATAGGCCCTATAAGGTCGGAAAATGGTCAGATAAAAGGTCAGAAGGTGGTCATAAAATAAAATGGTCAGAATAATGCTCATAAAATAAGAAAAATCATATCATTTTTAAAAATTTATATAAGGTCCTTTTAAAAATTTAGATAGGTCCCAAATGGGCGAAGAACAGTTAAAAAGTTTTGTAAAAATAGCATGAATTGGGTTGAAAAATCCGGGTAGGGCCCAAAAGTCGGAATTGGATCATAAATGGTCATAAAAGTGGTCATAAAGCAAAAAGTTTATAAAACTTTAAAAGTTCCTAATTGAAAAATCCTAATAGGCCCTAAAAGGCCAGAAAGTGGTCAGAAAAAAGGTCAGAAAGTGGTCATAAAATAAAACGGTCAGAATAATGGTCATAAAATAAAATAAATCATATAATTTTTTTAACAAATTATAGAAGGTCCTTTTAAAAATTTAGATAAGTCCCGAATGGGCGAAGAACAGTTAAAAAATTTTGTAAAAATAGCATGAAGTGGGTTGAAAAATCCGGGTGGGGCCCAAATGGTCGAAAAAGGATCATAAATGGTTATAAAAGTGGTCATAAAGCAAAAAGTTTATAAAATTTTAAAACTTCCTATGAAGTTAGTTGAAAAATCCTAATAGGCCCTAAAAGGTCGGAAAATGGTTAGAAAAAAAGGTCAGAAAGCGATCATAAAACGAAATGGTGAGAACAATGGTCATAAAATAAAAGAAAATCGTATAATTTTAAAAAATTTATATGTAGTCCTTTTAAAAATTCAGATAGGCCACAAATGGTTGGATAACGGTTGGAAAATTTTGGAAAAATAGCATGAAGTCGGTTGAAAAGTCCGAATAGGGTCCAAATACATAGTCGGAAAATGATCATAAATGGTCATAAAATAAAAAAGTTACAGTATTTTTGAAAATTGGTATGAAGCCTGTCAAAAAATTGAAATAGACCCCAAATAATCGGAAAATGGTCAGAAAACGGTCAGAAAACGGTCAGAAATTGGTCATAAAATATATCGGTTAGAAAATTAAAAAAATGAGTCTGGAATAAATAAAAAAAATCGGATATGCCTCAAATGGTCGGAAAACGGTCATAAATGTGGTCATAAAAGTGGTCATAAAATAAAAAGGTCACAAAATTTTTAAAAATTAGTATGAAGATAGTTGAGAAATCCAGATAGGCCCTAAATATTCAAAAACTGGTCATAAATGGTCATAAAAGTGGTCAAAACATATGAAGGTCATAAAATTCGTAAAAATTGAAAAAATTGTAATTCTCTAGATGAATTGCTCCGATGAAGATATTTTTTGATAAGAAATGAGTGTTTTGGAGACGCTCTAACTTGAGATTGAAAATAATTTCCAGATTATCCAGCGACACGATTATGTCGGGCATAGTGACCGAATAAAAAAAAGGAGTCTTCCAAAAAAGTCACGATTTGATTTCAATCTATGCTGATGTGCTATTGAAGCATATACGCTGGGGTCAGTCCATGCATAATGAAATTCTGACTTGTATGAGTACAGGGTTAAACTAGTGAGCGACTTCGAGGGCAAATCAATTTCAAAATGAACCAATTTTATTAGCCGCCATTATTTAGAAAGACTTTCACACTCCTCGAGTCAATCTCTTAACTATTGTAAACAATTTTTAAGTTTACTTCATTAAAAACTTTTTTTTTACTAAAAAATTTTATATTTAAACTTTATTAAAGTGTTTACATAAAGTTTTTATATTTTTCATTAAAAAAAAAATTTTTTTTATTTTCGCAACGCCAAAATAATTTGAAATTATGATTTGACAAGAAAAACTTTTTTTTTAAATTGAAAGAAGAATAGAGAGACTCATCGAAGGCTTGTTTCCATCCGATGCGTGGAGGGGTTAAACGATATTATTTATTTATGACATACAAGTGCCTGTCTAGGAACGCAAATGATATCTGGTCTTCTTTACCAAACGACAAGACGATCGACTCTCGAGTTTGAATATTCAAGGTCAGATCCCTGACGGGGTTTGTTTCATTAGAATGTTGCATTTGAATTTTTAAATAATAATTTTTAAAAAAATATTGTATTATAGTAACCACTTTGTGTTTGATAGAAAAAAATATTAATTCGAGATATTAGCCAATTTGAGACGTGCTAAAAGTCGGATAACATAATTTTCGCCTTTTTAAATATTTTCTACGTTGAATATAAAATTGTCGAGTAGATGTAAATGAAAAGGAATCAAATTTTAAATCTTGACAGAGTGATATTCAAATTTTGCAAGGCCAGACTATCTAAAAATCAATTGATGATCAAAGATGACGTAGACGCTCCAATCCCGGAAAAGTTGTCAATATCGTTCAAGGTCACACCTTGAAATGACCTTTGTTTTTTAAATCAGACTCGATAATTGGAAGGTTATATATTTCTTGACCAATTTTTCACTCCAGAAAAAAATAATGTGGCCAATTTATATTTTTGGAAATTTCGAAAGTTTTAATTTATAAGATGGCTTTTGAATTTAAATGTCGATATATCGATATATCGAAAAAGTGATATTGATGTTAAAATAATATCGATATCAGAAAGAGAATACATCACTATCGAAACTTTTTATCGATATATCGGTAGAATGTTATCGATGTTAAAATATCGATAATCGAAGAAAAAAATATCGATATTTTTCGATATTGATATCTGGTGATTATTTGAATTTAAAGTTGTTTTAATTAAAAATTAATATAAGGTAGTTCCAAAAATTCAGAAAGGCCTAAGTGGTCATAAAATTGGTCATAAAATAAAACGGTTAGAAAATTTTAAAAATCGGATATACCTCAAATGGTCGGAAAACTGTCAGAAAAGTGGTCATAAAATAAAGAAGTCACAAAATTTTTTTAAACCCGTATGAAGCGGGTTGAAAAATTCAGATAGGCCTTAAATATTCATAAATTGGTCACAAATGGTCATAAAAGTGGTCAAAAGATATGAAGCTCATAAAATTCGTAAAAATTGAAAAAATTGAAATCCAAAGAAATTTCCAAAGTTTTAATTTATAAGACGGCTTTTGAATTTGAATATCGATATATCGATATGTCGATATATTGATATATTATATAAATATCGATATATCGAAAAAGTGATATCGATATATCGATATCATAATATAATA
>CAJFCP010026030.1:69044-116547 GCA_904066005.1 Synergus itoensis | reverse complement strand
ATATCGATAACATAATATCGATATATCGATAACATAATATCGATATATCGATAACATAATATCGATATATCGATAGAATGACATCGATATTAAAATATCGATAATCGAATGAAAAAATATCGATATTTTTCGATATTTTCCATATCGATATCACGTGACTATTTGAATTTAAAGTTTTTTTGATTAAAAATGATAAAATTGAAGATCACGTGAAATTGTCTGATGCAGAAAAGATGGAATTTGCAGCACGTGCGAATCTTAAACACGTGATTCTTCTCAATAGTTATTATATGCAGCGAATATCCTCAAAGACACGGAAAGTGTGTTTGTGTAAGTTTCTCGTGAAGGCATTGAAAAGGATCGCTATTCAGTAGAAACTCACTAGTTCAGGGTTGCATGTTAAAAGGCAGAATATCTAAGACAAAGGCGGCCATTTTTTTCGGGATAGAATCTAATCAAGTCGGACATCGGATTATCTTTTGTGCAAGACAATTCAGTCAAAATGGTCTCATCCTTCTTCGAAGAAGGACATCAGAAGATAAGAAATAGGACAAGGCAAAAAAAAGTAGATCAAACTTTTTTTCAAGCCATTGTAATGGGAATTTATCCAAGCTCGAAATTCAAACTTTGATCTTCTCTTTTTAACTTAAAGAATATTATAATTGGACCAGCAACTATGATTAATTTCCATTATGCAAAATAATTGAAAATTTTTTATGTTTTAAATAGAAAAACTTGTAATTTTTTGTGTAATTTCAGAAATCTCTATAAGTTTCATAAGATTTCTTAAAAGCCCTTTAAAATCCTACAAAATCTAGTGAAATTCCTTTAAATTTCGTAAAATCCTTTTAAATATTTTAACATTATTCAAAATTCCATAAAATCTCATTACGTTCCTTAAAATATCTGAAACTTCAATGAAATTTTGTAGAATGTCTTGAAATCTCTTTAAAATTCTTAAAATTACTTAAAATGATATAAATATCGTTATATCCTGAAAATCACTTAAAATCTTATGAATTTTCGTTAAATACTTTCAAATATCTGAAAATCAATGTTAAAATTCGTAAAAATCTTCCTAAAAATTCCAAGAAACATCTTAAAGCTTTTTAAAATTTTTAATCTCTTAAAATTAGTAGAAATTTCATTAAATTCTATTAAATCCTTAAAAATCCTTAAAAATTTTACAAAAATCTTTTAAAAATTAGAAAAGTCTCTTGAAATCCCTTGAAATTATTAGAAATCTCATAAAATTTCATAAAATCCTTAAAAATGGCACACAAAGTCTTTTAAAAATCATTAAAATTCTTGAATTCTCTTAAAGTTCCTGGAAATTCCATGACAACATTTAAAATCCCTTAAAATCGTTTAAAATTCTCAGAAACCTTTTAAAACTTCGAAATTGCTTCAAATTCCACAATAAGATTTAAAATTCCTTAAAATCCCAGAAACCTTTTCAAATCTCTTAAAATTACCATAAACTTCTTGAAACTATTTAAAAACTATGATAACAATTAAAATCCCTTTCACATCTTTTAAAATCCATTAAAAGTATTAGAAACCTCATCTAATTCCATGAAATCCTTAAAAATTTCATGAAATCTCATGGAATTCCACAAAATCGTTTAAAAATCATTTCTGATTGTTAAAAGATTTTGTGGATTTTTAAGGATTTCATGTAATTTTAAGGGATTTTAAGATATTTTAAAAGAATTTAAAAGATTTTTATGAGTTTTATAAAAAATTTGTGAAATTTCAAAGGATTTCATGGTATTTTATGAGATTTCTAATAATTTTAAGGAATTTCAAGATATTTTTCTGATTTTTAAAGAATTTTGTAGAATTTTGAAGGATTTCGTGGAATTTTTTGAGAATTTCTAAGAATTTTTAGATATTTTCACAAATTTTAACGAATTTCAAGAAGTTTCTAAGAATATCTTAAGAGATTTTGACAAATTTTGAAAGATTTCTAATAATTTTAATAGATTTTAAAGGACGTCATTTCTGAGAAATTTAAGAGGTTTTCACAAATCTTAAGAGATTTCAAGGGATTTTTATGAGTTTTAAAATATTTTATGGGGTTTAAAGAATTTTGAAGTTTGCCAGGTAATTTTATTGAGGAATTTCAAATCGCATATATGATTTATAAAAGATTTTGAAAAATTTTAAAGGATTTCGAAAGGTGTAAAATTTTAAGAGATTTTTAATGTTAAGAAAGTCCAAGAGGTTTTTAGGGATTTTTATGAGTTTTAAAATATTTTATGGGGTTTAAAGAATTTTGAAGTTTGCCAGGTAATTTTATTGAGGAATTTCAAATCATATATGATTTATAAAAGATTTTGAAAAATTTTAAAGGATTTCGAAAGGTGTAAAATTTTAAGAGATTTTTAATGTTAAGAAATTCCAAGAGGTTTTTAGGGATTTTTAGAGAGTTTTGTGAATTTTAATTTGGATTTTAAGAGATTTATGATTTTAATGGTTTTTGTGGATTTTTAATGGATTTTAAGAGATTCCTGGGAGTTTTAAGAAATCTTAATGAATTTTAAGGGATTTCGAAGGTTTTCGTGAAATTTTTTTGCGCCATTAGTTTGTTTTTCTTCTTTCAAGTCATTCAAAAGCCAATCAGGTTTGCAACAACAATGTATGTGAGGTATTCGAGACATTTCGTGACACCACTTTTTTAAGACAGGATTATTCCTCAAAATTTCAAAATATTTAAAATCCCTTCAAATTTCCTAGAGTTCTTAAAAGTCCTTTAAAATTTTATGAATTCCTTTAAAATTCCGCGAAATATCCCGAAATTCCTTAAAATGCTGCGAAATCTTATATAAGTCCCAAGAAATCCTTTTAAAATTCCTCTAATCCTAAAATTAAAATGACTTTTATCCTTTTACATTTTTGAAAGCTCCCGGGAAATTTGACAAATTTCTTGAATGAAAATTTCTCGACTCGATATATGAATCACTAACTGAGGATATAAATCTTAGAAAGAAAAAGAAAAAAAAATGTATAGCGAATTTACGTCATCGCTCGAATAGCAGAAAAGACGTACGAGATCGCCAAATGGAGATTTAAATTGGACATTATCAGATTTATATAATAGGCATATATATATATATATATTGTAAATTTAAATTTTGACGGCTTATTTATTATAGAAATTGACGTTTACAGTTCGAAACAGAATTAAGATGATGATTTTGCGTGTTTAAAGTAGGTTGTTGCAACACGTGTAAGTTTGTCTTATTATCCAGAAGAACGATCAAATTCCGATTTTTCATCGCGTGACCTTATCGAATTTGGAGGAGCGTTGTTTTGTGACCTGCATTTTATCCTTGGGACAAATGAAAGAACTTGACTAAATAATACAAGTATTGAGGATCCCTCCACGTGTCTTGTGCAAATAAAAAAAGAAAGTACCGCTATTCTTAGGCTGCAAGATTTATATCTACGCTGGCGACAGTTCCGTTTACATTGGTAATTTTTTTTACGTTGAATTTCGATCCAAATATTGATTCTCGAAATTTCTGTCATCAATATATTTCTCGCCCTCTTTTGTAAAACGAAACTCCTTTTATTCCAGTGGCGTAGCTTACTCTAGGGGGGCCCTGTATCAAAATTTGTCGGGGGGCCCTTCTACCCTTTTAATTTAAAATTTAAAATTTTACGAATTTTCTCTAACACACTCGGGGGCCCCTGAAGCTCGGGGGCCCCGTATCATTGATACGGCTGATACGGCGGTAGCTACGCCCCTGTTTTATTCGTTTTCGAAAAGAGTCTCCATTTCGGAATTATGGATTTATTGGCAAAAATACTCAAATTTTTTTGTTAGGACTATTTTTTTTTTGTCATATATTATTAAAAATAATTTTTTTTACGAAATCTGGACAAAAATTTGAATGGTAATCATGCTATGGTGAAAAAAGTTGAAATTTATAGGAATGATGATGAAAGTGGATAAATTTGACCTGGAAATATTCAAACTTTACATTGTATTTTAAATTTTTTATTGAGTAATTTTAATTTTAATTTTTTATTTTAAGTAATTTTAGGCAGTTTTAAAAAAATTTCAAGGGATTTAATGAGATTTCATGGGATTTTAGATAATTTTAAGGTATTGGACGATATTTTGTGGGATTTTAAGTAATTTTAAGGAATTTAATGAGATTTCATGTCATTTTTAATAATTTTAAGGAATTTAAACGGATTTTATGAAATTGATTGGAACTTTTAGTTTCAAGTATTTCATGAGAATTTATGGGATTCTTCTTTTACGACATTTAAAGGAATTCCACAAAATCTTTTAAAAATCATTAAAACCTTTTGAAAGCCCTTAAAATTCCTCGAAATTCCGCGACAATATTTAAAATGCCTTAAAACTCCTAAAAACCTATTGAAATCTCTTGAAATTTCACGAAAACCTTTAAAATCGCTTATGTTTCGTTGAAATCACTTAAAATTCTTAGAAAGCTAATCTTAAAATTCATAAAAATTTCAAATCCCTTAAAATTGCACGAAATCTTTAAAAATTTTTTGGAAAACTTTTGAAATTTCGTAAAATTCACTTGACAATCGTCAAAATCCCTTAAAATTCGTAGAAATCTACTAAATTTCAAGAAATCTCTTGCAATTTTGTAAAAGTCCTTTAAATTTCATAAAATCTCATGAAATCCGTTGAAATCTCCTTAAAATCCTTAAAAGTACTAAATATTCTGTAAAATATTGTTAAATCCCTTAAAACTCCTTGAAATTCCTTAAAATTCTATAATATACCATTATATTTTTTTTAAATCCTATAAAATCTTGTGAAATTCCTTTAAATTTTGTAAAATCTCTTGATATTCCATAAAATCACCAAAAATCCCATAAAATATTGTTCGTTTCGCTAAAACCCATTGAAACCTCTTAAAAATCTTTAAATTACTAAATATTCTGTAAAATATTGTTAAATCTCTTAAAACTTCTTAAAATCTCACGAAATATCTTAAAATAATAAATAAAATACAAGAATAAAATAAGAAAATAAAATAAATAATAAAATAATAAAATTAAATTTAAAAAAAATCAAATAAATAAATAATAAAAATCAAAAATTGTATCATTTCATAAAATCCTAAAAAATTTCATAAAACGCCTTAAAATTCCTCAAAACTGCATAATTTCCAATTAAATTTCTTCAAAATTTCACGAAAATCTTCAAAATCGCTTAAATTTCATTGAAATCACTTAAAATTCTTAGAAACATCATCTTAAAATTCATAAAAATTTCAAAACATTTAAAATCCCTTAAAATTCCACGAAATTAAAAAAAAAAATTTCGAAAACTTGTGTATATCGTAAAAATTACTTGAAAATCGTCAAAATTTCTGAAAATGCATAGAAATGTAATAAATTTCATGAAATCTCTTGAAATATCAGAAAAGTCCTTAAAATTCGATAAAATATCATGAAATCTGTTGAAATCTCCTTAAAATCCTTAAAATTCCTAAATATTCTATAAAATATTGTTAAATCCTTTAAAACTACTTAAAATTTCACAAAATATCCTCAAATATTAAATAAAAAAATACAAAAATAAAATAAGGTAATAAAATAATAAAAAAATAAAATAAAAAAAAAAAACAAATAAATAAAAATAAAAACTGTATCTTTTCATAAAATCCCCAACAATTTCATCAAAGCCCTTGAAATTCTAACTGCATAATTAGCCATTAAATTTCTTCAAAAATTTCACGAAATTTTTCGAACTGATCTAAAGTTCTAAAAAGACTATCAGATTTGTTATTCTCGTCGGTTTCTCAGAGAAATCGCTCAATATGCATCAGTACTCATCGCTTCCGCGATCCACGTGGCGAAAATTGAAAATGCTGCATAATTTATTGCAGATTGATAAAGTGCGCCCGATAAATTGATATGCATTTCGCGGCCTTGATTTTTCCAGCATCGATCGGTCAGTTTTGCTAATCACGTATTGTTTCAGCGAATTGGAATCAAATTCCAGATCCTTGGATCTCAATTCTCGATCGCATAACGCATCGTGATTTTTCGACCTCAAATGGTAACATGCAGCCGACACTAGCACGAGTTTCGTATTTAACAGACGCAAATTGCCGCCCCATTCGGCATAACGTGCTCTCATTACGAAACTGGTGACATAATTTCAGACGTGCACTTTTTAAATTCAAATGGGTTCAGGTAACCCGCAAGTATCACTGGAATTTTCATTTCTCCCGTACAAAACTTTAGTTGAATAATTTTGAATTTAGAAAGCCGTGCGAATTAAATGACTTCCCATGTAGAAATTCCGATCGGGGTTTAGTAGCGCCCTGGCTAGTTTTCCCTATTTCTAGTCGGGCACTGGTCGGGAAAAATGGAGAGGGCCTGACTAGTTCTGTAACGCTGTTTTAGCCAGGTACTAGCTAGAACTTCTGAGCAGGCCCTAATGAGAGTTAGGTAGGGCCCCGTCTAGACCCTTTCTATTATAATATTTTGGTTATTTACCATATGTGAAGTACCAAAATTCAAATTAATAAAGAATAAAAAATTCTTAAATATCAAAAGTATAGTTGGTGTATTTTATACATTATAAAACTATTATAAACATAGTAATAGCACAGTTTTTTTTTCACTCTTACAATTTTATTTTTAACTGTGTTTTTCAATATCTACATCATAAATATTATGATTTTTTTTTTGTGAGATTTGGAAATATTTCAGTAAAATGGGCCATACTGGCTAAGACCCGAACAGTTCCTGACTAGAACTTCTTTGTTCTTTTATTCGATCAGGGCCCAACTAAAACCTGGTTAAAATATAAGATTGGGGCCTAACTAGACGTGCATAGATTTTCTATTCACAAAGAAAGGAAAATCCTAACAGTGCCTTAAGGGGTCCTGACTAGAACTTACTATTCCAATTGTTCTAGCAAGGACCTGACTACCGCCCTAATGAACATAGGGACAAATGGAGCGATTTCTACATGGGTTTCGGCTGAAATCTTGGAACTTGAGGATTGTCGGTATTTCAACCAGTGCTCTCAGATCGAGCTAGAAATTTACCCCCTCCATATCTATTATTTTATCGAGAAAAAGTAAATTATTAAATATAATGTGGGAAAATTTTCTTATACTAGTAAACCAACACGCGCGCTAAAAAAAGCACTTTTTTGGGACAAAAATCTACCTACACTTCAAATCGCAACGGATTAGAACGTTTTTTTTAATACTCACGAAGGATCATACTTTAACGTGTGAGTGCAGATTTTTTGAATTTTTTATTTAGTAATTTGTTATTTAACTTACAAATTGCAATTGGTTATATTTACGACATTTATTTAGCCCCATTCATTGATATTTCTGTAAAACGATATAGAATTAGCAAATTTCCTTTTTTTAAATAAAAATGTAAGTTGTAGATAAATATCCTACATTTTTTTAATTGTTATAAACAAATAAATGCATATTAACTGTTAATATGCATTTTCGCAATTTGAATGTATTATTTACATATATTTTGTCACAAAATTGTAAAATATCAATTTTTATTTGCGAAAAAGTACTAAACAACAATAATAGTTAATAATTTAAACAATTTTTATGAACAAGTCCACTTATTTGGCATTTATATGCATAGAAAATTTTTCTTTTCTGTGGAATCATTTATTTACATGTGAAGAACAAGAGGCGAGCAATAAAGTTTTTAGGAAAGCCCGATTTATAAAAGAAGTTGTGAAATTTTAAAGTATTTCATGGTATTTTATGAGATTTCTAATAATTTTAAGAATTTACAAGATATTTTTCAAATTTTTAAAGAAATTTTAAGGATTTCGTGGAATTTTTTGAAAATTTCTAAGCAGTTTTAGATATTTTCACAAATTTTAACGAATTTCAAGAGGTTTCGAAGAATATTTTAAAAGATTTTAACAAATTTTGAAGGATTTCAAAGTTTTCTGTAAAATTTATTTAAGAGACCAGCAAATAAACATCTGCGCTATTATTTTGTTTTTCTTGTTACAATTTCAAGTCATTCAAAAGCCAATCAGGTTTACAACAACAATGTATGCGAGATTTTCGAGATATTTCGTGACACCAATTTTTTAAGAGAGGATAATTCAAGAAAATACTTAAAAAGTATAATAATTTCAAAAGTTTGCCAAATTTTATGACACAAATTGATTATTTTCGATAAAATAGTGGATGTGGAGGGGGTAAATTTCCAGCTCGATCTGATTTCAACCCAAGCGAAAGCTTCAGATTGAAATTCATTCCGAATCAATCCGAAATTTTCTGAATAATTCCGGAATTTGTATCCGAACCAGACAGTTGCATTCTAATCTAATTTCGATCTAATCCAAAGGAAGTTTTCAATCCGAATTAATCCGAAACCCATTCAAATGCAATCCGAATCTTTAATCCGACTGAATTCGCCAATTCGAATTAATCAGAATTAATAATTGAAATATAATTGAGAAATAATAATTGAAATTGAAAATAAATTGGAGATAAAAGAAAATGAAGTGGAGACTTTTATTTTAATTGAGGAGGGAATGGATGAGTTTTGATAAAAGAACGGGCTTGATTTATTAATAAAAGAGAGTGTAGAATAAATGATCAGAGAGAAATGCCGAAAGTTGAAGAAAAGCTGGCGAAAGGAAATAAAAGAGCAGGTAAAATTTGAGAAGAATCTTGCGTCTAGACTTGTCCCATTAGATAAGGAAAAATAGTTATGTAAGATCGGAAGATTAAAGGGTAGTTCCCAGGGGCTAGAGTCTTCGTTCTAGATAGATGGACTAGGAAATGTATGCGAGAATGACAAGAGGCTTGTCATGTTACAAATGGAAACGATAAATCGAAACTGATACTTTGAGGCAACAAGTGACATGGAAAAAAGGGCAGTGGGTTAGGACGAATACTGGGTTAGATTCATAGTGGGTTAGTAGTTCCATTCGAAGAAAAAAGTGAAACTGAAAATGAAAACCGAGATGAAGACAATCGTAAAAGTGAAATGCAGCCAATCATATAAGATTTTTTAACACAGAATGTATAATTAGCAGCAGTACTTACTATTATTAGAAAATTATTCAAGTAACTTTGGATTGAAGATCTTGAAAATCGAATTTTTAAGAACAACCCCAAGGAAGAGAGAATAACAGCCCCTAGAAAGAGACAAAAACAACGGGTAATAAATTTTAATAATGACAGAGAATAACATCATCCAATAATAATAGCACTTAATAACAACCCCTATGAACAGCAAATAACAACCAGCAGAGAACAAGAATAGTAATGTTTCAGAACAATCCTTAGCAATAAACAATGATAACAAACGCAATAAATAATGATAAGAAATGTCTATATGAATTTTTAGCAACCATAATAACAACCCCTATAAACAGTAAATTATTTTTTCGAGGAATGGGTAGAAACAACACCTAGAGATGATCAATTACAACTCAGCTGAATATAAAATATGTTCTTATTAACCATTTCTAGATGTTAATTGCTTTTAGGCATTATTAATGTTGTTTTTTCTTATCTGGGGGTTGTTTGCTGTCGTGTTTAGGGGCTGTTAAAGTTCGCATTTATCATTTCCAGAGATAGGGGTTGTTGTTACTATTTATAAAGACTTTAATTTCCCCTTGATAGATGCTTATTGTTTTTAGCCGTTTTGACTGTTGTTTGCTTTCCTCGGGGGTTGTTTTTGTTGTTTTTTACTTAGGGGTTGTTAATGCTAGTGCAAAAGGTTGTTTATTGTTTCTAAACGTTGTTGTTTTTGTTCTTTATTTGTAGGGGCTGTTGTTATTTATGTTGTTACTGTTGTTGTTTTGATTCTTGCTTGGCCCAAAGTTGAAATTGTACATTGATAGATGTTCACTGTTTCTAGGGGTTGTTTTATTGTTGTTTCTCTTAGGGGTTGTTATTGTTAAATTTTAGATGTTTTTATATTCCTAAAAGGTAGTTAGTTGTTTATACACGTTGATGTTGTCCTTTATATGCAGGGAATGTTGTTGTTTATGATGTTACTGTTGTTTTGTCATTGAAAAAAGCTTGATGATCGTGTCTACACGTTGTAATTATTATTGTTTATTTTAAGGCATGTTATTGTTGTTTTTGCTTCTATAGTTCTATAGTTCTATAGTTTCTATTCTTCTATAGTTACTTCTATTGTTATCGATCACTTCAATTATTGTCGGATATTGTTTCTAGGCTTTTATATCGTTTTTGTTTCTCTTTCAGAGATTTTTTTATTGATTTTAGGGGTTGATGTCGTTCGTTGCTATTATTACCACTGGTAGGGGTTGTTTTTATCATCGCTAAACGTTGTAATTTTCCTTTGCTAGATATTTATTGTTTCCAGTTGTTTTGCCGTTTTAATTATTGTTTCTTTTCTTGAGGGGTTGTTTTTGTTGTTTTTTTCCTTTATAGGTTGTTATTTTTATTGTTAGAAGTTGTTTTTCCGTTTCTAAAAAGTTTTTGACTGTTGCTAAACGTTGTGTTTTGTTGATTATATGGAATTTTATTATTGTTGTTTTTTCTAACACAACCTAAAGGTGAAATTGCCCCTTAATAAGGTTTGTTGTCGACCGCTGTAATTATTATCCAATATTTATTGTTTATAGGCGATTTTTAGGGGTTGTTAACATTCATTGCCATAATTTCCACTGTTAGGGGTTTTTTCTACCATTTCTAAAGACCATTATTTTTTTCCAGGTTTTTATTGTTTCTAGCCGTCGTGACTGTTGTTTCTTCTCTTTAGGGGTTGTTTTTATTATTGTTTCCTTTTAGGGGTTTGTTATTATTAGATGTTATAGATTTTTTTACGGTTGTAAAAAGTTGTAATTATCCTTTCCTAGATTGTGATTATTTCCACCCTTTTTTATTGCCGCTGATTCTTTTTAGGAGTTGATATTGTTATTCTGTAATGTCCGATTCTATAAACCATTATCAGGGGTTGTTATTGTTGTTCTTTCGTATTAGGGGTTGTTCTTGTCCGTTGCTAGAGATTGTTTTTACCATTTCTAAAGGTTATATTTTTTTGCTAGTCTTTGTTATTATTTTTTGTTTTTAGGGGTTGTTTTTATCATTTCCAGAATTCCAGATTGTTTCTAGGCGTTGTTATTGTTGTTCCTTCTCCTCAAGAGTTTAAATTTTTTTGAGGTTGTTATTGATCGACGATAGTATATTATTAACTGGTACTAGGTGTTACATTGTCCGACGCTATAAACCATTATCAGGGGTTGTTCTTTTTATTATCTCCTTTTAGGGGTTGTTCTTGTCCGTTTTTAGACTGTTTTTACCACTGCTAAAACTTGTAATTGTCCGTTGATTTTTGTCATTGTGACTGTTGCTTTTTTCTCATCAGGGATTGTTCTCGCTCTTGTTGTATTACTTCGGAATATGTCAGAATATTTTGGAATATCAAGAATATCTGGGAATATTGATAGAATATATGGGAATATTTAGTGAGTGTGCCAGGAATATCGGAGTGGTCGACCTCTCGGAAAAAAAGGAGCTCAATTTATTCACCATTCACGGACGAGCAGTCGAATAAACATGGAAGCGTCTAATGCAGCGTAAGAACTAACGTCTAACATCAGCGGATCGGCGCATCGGTCGCGTCGGGAAAATTCATAAATAATTGATATTGAAATGGGATACTGTCCCTGAGACAACCCATTCATTTATTGTTTATATACTCTCACTGATTCCAAGCTGGATAGGTAACCATAAATTGTATCCTTCGGAAACTCACATACATTTCAATGACATTTTCACTTCCTGTGAATCAAACATCTTCTCAAGATTTCTCACCGATTTAACTCTTCTTAAAACCAGGCATCA
Organism: Synergus itoensis; assembly: GCA_904066005.1. Taxonomy (NCBI): domain Eukaryota; kingdom Metazoa; phylum Arthropoda; class Insecta; order Hymenoptera; family Cynipidae; genus Synergus; species Synergus itoensis. The sequence goes on along the minus strand of CAJFCP010026030.1, from coordinate 104,707 downwards.
CCCTTTTTCTAAAATTCCTGGACTCCAATTTCGAGTATTTCCAATTTTCGGATCTTAAGATGAAGTTCTTGAGATTTTTACAGATTTTTACATCGACCTGTAAGCCTTTTGAGGCTTATCCTATCCTTTGGATAGGATTGGATGTTTGGAAGTATTTTCGAGTGGAAAATTCTAAAAGAATATTTCATTTACTTGAAGCTACTTGCGTGAAAATTTTAATGAATTAGAAATTCGTGATTGCATATGTTTTGATGCAAAATTCTAAGTATTAGAGAAAGGATGTCGGGTTGGTAACCTATGACGCAAAATTTAACGATGTGTCTGTGAAATGAAACGGGATCACTGGAAACGATACTCATAAAAATTTCGAATTACGAAATCCGAATTCCCCAAAGAATAAGGAAGAAGGCTGTCCTTCCAGAAACAGAAAGAAAAGAAAGCTACTTTAGCAGATCGAAAAGTCATCGTTTGGCAATGCAAATCATTTTCACGTGATCGAACGGATAATACCACTGACCCAATTTCGCACCACAATATATTGTTTACGATTTGGTGTTTATCCAAAAAAAGTTGGTAAACATCATATTTATTTTCTGCTATGGAGATTGTTTTTATTGCAAATTTCTCTCAGCTGTGAATTTAACCGTAAGGGGAATACCACTGACCCAATTTCGCACATCAATATATTGTTTACGATTTGGTGTTTATCCAAAAAATAGTTGATAAACAACTTTACTTTCTGTTACAGACTGTTTTTACTGCAAATTTCCCTGAACTGTGAATTTAACGGTAAGGGGAATTACCTGAAAGTAAATTAGGCTTTAATCTCAATGTCTATAGACATAAAATAATAGTTTTCTAGAAACGCGAGTTATTATATATGTATATAATAACTCGCGTTTTTAGAAAACTATTATTTTCTAAAATACCTAAGTCTACAACTTTAAGAATTGATAAGGTCTAAATTTTAAAAGTAGCAATTACATTTTTGTTGTTTCGCGTTGTTTTTACATTCTCAAGGTTCCTGGGGGTTGTTTTTAACATCGCTATAGATTGTAATTTTCCTTTGCTGGGATTTTATTGTTTCTGGCAGATATGAGTGTTTTTTCTTTTCTTCAGGGGTTGTTTTTGTTTTTATTTAAATTTAGGGGTTGTAATTGTACGTTTCTAGATGTTGTTTTTTCACTGATGAAAAGTTTTTGACTGTTTCTATAGGTTGTTATTCTTGTTCCTTATTTATAGGGGCTGCTGTTGTTTTTTATGTTGTTATTGTTGTTTTTTTTAATTTCTAGCTTGGCCTAAAGTTGAAATTGTCCCTTGACAGTCTTTTGATAATAGTAGCACTTAATAACAACCCCCATGAACAGAAAATAACAACCTTGATTTTATCACCCTTGAGAGTTGTAAAATCAACTCCAGTAGCGGACAATAATAGTAATGTTTCAGAACAATCCTTAGCAATAAATAATGATAAGAAATGTCTATATGAATTTTTAGCTACCATAATAACAACCCCTATAAACAGTAAATTATTTTTTCGAGGAATGGGTAGAAACAACACCTAGAGAAGATCAATTACAACTCAGCTGAATATAAAATATGTTCTTATTAACCATTTCTAGATGTTTATTGCTTTTAGGCATTATTATTGTTGTTTTTCTCATCTGGGGTTGTTTTATGTCGTGTTTAGGGGTTGTTAAAGTTAGCTTCTATTATTTCCAGAGATAGGGGTTGTTGTTACTACTGGTAAAGACTTTAATTTCCCCTTGATAGATGTTTATCGTTTTTAGCCGTTTTTACTGTTGTTTTCTTTCCTCAGGGGTTGTTTTTGTCGTTTTATTCCCTTAGGGGTTGTTATTTCTAGTTTCTAGATGTTTTTCCATTGCTAAAAGGTTGTTGGTTTTTTCTACACGTTGTTTTTATTGTTCTTTATTTATAGGGACTGTTGTTGTTTATGTTGTTGTTGTTGCTTTTGTTTACAACTTGTCCTAAAGTTGAAATTGTCCCTTGATAGGGTTTGATGCCGACCGCTGCAATTATTATCCCATATTGATTGTTTCTAGTCATTTTTACTGTTGCAGTTTCATTCCGGGGTTGTTTTGTTGTGTTTAGGGGTTGTTATCGTTCATAGCTATTATTACCACTTCTAGGGGTTGTTTTTACCACTGCTATAGATTGTAGTTTTCCTTTGCTTGTTGTTTATTGTTTCAAGCCGTTGAAAATATTGTTTATTATTTTTAGGGGTTGTTTTCGTTGTTGTTTCATTTAAGGGGTTGTTATTGTTCGTAATTATGTCGCTGATGATGATGTTGTTTTTCCATTGATACAAGGGTGATGATTGTTTCTACATGATGTTATTATTGTTGTTTACTTTTAGGGGCTGTTCTTGTTCTTGCTGCTTATATGTTGTTATCGTTCGTTGCTATTTATTTGCATTAATTACATTATTGGGGGTTGTTTTTACCATTGGTAAAGACTGCAACTTTCATTATTAGATGTTTATTGCTTCTAGCCTTTGTGACTCTTGTTTGTTGTCTTCAGGAGCTGTTATTGTTCGTTGTTATAAGTTGTTTTTAATACTGTAAAAGGTTGTAATTTTCCGTTCATAGATGCTGATTGTATGCACTCGTTGTTGTTTTTTCAGATCCAGGGTTGTTTTTCTTTAAGGGCTGTTATCGATCATAGCTTTAATTCTCACTGCTAGGGGTTGTTTTTACCAATACTCAAGTTTTTAATTTTCCATTGCTAGATGTTTATTGTTTCCAGACGTTGTGACTGTTGTTTCTTCTCTTCAGGGGTTGTTTCCCTTTAGGGGTTGTCATTGTTCGTTGATGTTTTTACAATTGTAAAAGGTTGTAATTATCCATTCCCAGAATTTTATTGTTTCTAGGCGTTCTTATTGTTGTTGTTTCTCTTCTGGGGTTGTTTTTGTTGTGTTTAGGGGTTGTTAACGATTGTTGAAGAATGTAATTATCTGTTTATAGGTGCTGACTTTTTCTTCATTGTTTTTTTTTTCTCAGAGGTTGTTCTTGTTGTTTCCTTTTAAGGGTTCTTATTGTCCAATGCTGGAGGTTGTTTTTCCATTTCTCCAGGTTGTTGATTGCTGGCAGTAGTTGTTATTCTTGTTTTTTATTTTTAGGGGTTGTTATTAACTCTCGCCAGATATCATCATTGTCTATTAGCAAAAATATTAAATTTCTATACGTTTAGACTCCAATTATTAAGTTACCACACAAATAACTATTTGCACTCAACTGCTGCATACTTCACTCGTAAAAAATTACGAATCCTCAATTAAAAATTCCCTAATTTCAAATTTATCGAACAAGGATGATCTTCTGCTGGTTGCGTTGATTAGCATAGATTTTTCGAGACGGTCTATGACCCTGACCTCGAGTCTGAAACAGACTCTGCCTTCCAGTAATTTTTTCGCTAGCGTCACTGCAGATGACTATCAACAAATGCATTATGTAATTGAATCAGGCATTTAATACCCCCTCTTACCCCGAATTCCCCTGAATCGGCAAATTTTAAAAAGCAAATTTCGAGTGGGCGTTCTTCACTCCTTCATTTTTTTTTTACCTGCCTCACTTCCTGGTGAAACAAGATTCGGAATCTAGCACGAGCCATTGACTCTGCGGGGGTGTCCGAGGCGGAATCGCATTTGAATATACTTTGAATTCAAAATCGGCAGATGCGATCCTGCTGGAAAGTCCAAAGTCTAATTCAAATTCATTTTTGAATACGTAAATACATTAATAATTAATAAAAATAGCAGATTTTCGCGACAGACTATTTTAAATTGATAAAACGGACTAGTTTATCGGCCAAAAGGAGAATATTTGACTGAAAATATGATGATACACTGAAAATTTATTTTCAGACAAAATTCTTCACTGACTTCCGATTTTCGAAGATAATAGATTCGAAAAAATACCTTGAAATGTCTCGGAGACATTTTAAAGGCACCTTGATCGATTACGTCTGCGTAGTTTTTATGTACTTGATTCGTATACGTATACGACTATACTTTTATCGTCTCTACTATACTGAGCTTTTAAAGCTCGAATTGCATCAGTTCCATTCTTTGCTGAAGAATGATATCAACATAAATTGAGTCCATCCATTCATACACTTTTTTAGTTGATACAACTCAAGACCTTGTAGAATGTGATAACAATAATTTCGAAGATAAAACTCGAAAATTGAAGATTCACAATTTTAAAGTCTGCAGATTTTACAGGTTCAAGGTCGAATGTCTTCAAAATTGATGAATTTAGAAAAAAGTCCTCAAATTACGAATCTATTTCTAAAAAGATGATTGAATCGAAGTCGAAATATCGTAACGCTTATTTCCGGGATAAAGTTCTGAAAAGAGTATACCTCCGATTTTATTCGGGCTGTATATACCTATGTATTATGACGCGCTGATTAAGAATATGATAGTGAAAATTGGCGCAAATTTGATTTTCATGGTGAAATCGTCAAAAAACCATAAAAATCATGGTTTTTTGCCTTTTTCTCAGCTAATATGCAAAACATAACAAAACTTTTGAAACAAAAGTTGTAGATCTCATCAAAATACATATTTTTTGTTCCAAGCATTTTTTTCTACGAGTAATAATTTCCGAGAAAATCAGAGATACATTAGTTTTCATAAAAAAGACCATAAACCATAACTCTTTACATTATAAAGGGAAATGTTAAAGGGAAATGGCAAACGGAAATGATAAAGGAAAATGTTAAATGGAAAAAGAAAATGGTAAAGGGAAATGGTAAAGGGAAATAATAAAGGGAAATGGTAAAGAGAAAGAGTAAAGAGAAATGGTAAAGGGGAATGGTAAAGGGAAACGGTAAAGGGGAAATGGTAAAGGAGAATGGTAAAGGGAAATGGAAAAGGGGAATGGCAAAGGGAAATGGTAAAGGGAAACGGTAAAATGAAATGGCAAAGGGAAATGGTAAATGGACAAGGTAAAGGGAGATGGTAAAAGGGAATGCTAAAGGGAAATGGCAAAGGAGAAATGGTAAAGGGAAATGGTAAAGGGGAATGGTAAAGGGAAATGCTAAAGGGGGATAGTAAAGGGAAATGGTGAAGGGGAATGGTAAAGAGAAACGGTAAAGGGAAATGGCAAAGGGAAATGGTAAAGGGACATGGTAAAGGGAAATAGCAAAGGTGAAATGGTAAAGGGAAATGGTAAAGGGAAATAGCAAAAGGGAAATGGTAAAGGGGAATGGTAAAGGGAAATGGTAAAGGGAAATGGCAAACGGAAATGGTAAAGGAAAATGTTAAATGGAAAAATAAAATGGTAAAGGGAAATGGTAAAGGGAAATGGCAAAGGGAAATGGTAAAAGGACATGGTAAAAGGAAGATGCAAAGGGAAATGGTAAAGGGAAATGGCAAAGGGAAATGGCAAAGGGACATAGTAAAGGGAAATGGCAAAGGAGAAATGGTAAAGGGGAATGGTAAAGGGAAATAGCAAGAGGGAAATGGTAAAGGGGAATGGTAAAGGGAAATGGTAAAGGGGAATGGTAAAGGGAAACGGTAAAGGGAAACAGTAAAGGGAAATGGCAAAGGGAAATGGTAAAGGGGAATAACTACTACATGTTTTGCGTTATAAAAAAACAGGGGGTAATTATATTATTCTAAAAATTTACTACATTTGCAGTTGTATTGGATGTTTAAACGAGGTTTCTCTTTCTAAAAAAACATAAAAAATTTACAGTTTTATAATAATATTTAAAATAAACAATTAAATAATTTATAATGACTAATTAATTAATTTCATGATAATTAATTAGTCGGTTATTTCAAATAATACTGTACACAACTATAAATGTGGTATTTTTTTAGAAAAAAAAAAACCACAATTAAGCATCAATACAGCTGTAAACGTAGTCAATTTTGAAAACAATCTATCAACTATTATTTTTTATAAATATATATTATTTTTGAAAATTGGTTAAGTTTTTAAATTCCTATAAAACTCAAATTTTTTAAAATAAAATTTTAATTATGTCGGATAGATAAGAAGAAATAAAATATCATAAATTATAATATTTAAATGAAAAGTAAGTAAATGCGTGCGCGGAGCGCGCGTTCGTTCTTGTTTAAATAAATTAAAGACGTTAAAGGTCTTCGATCCAATTTCTAATCTCAAAATTAAATCTTATTTTCCTCAAAAAAAAAATTAGAATTAGAAATTTTTGCCTCAAATTTGGTCTATTGGAAAAATGAGGAAGCTCAATTTTTGAGTACTGAAAATTTAAAAGTCCTCAAATTTCCTTAAATCTTTTTTTGAATTCCAAAATCTCGAAATTATTTGTATTTTGTGGGAATTGGAGAATCCTTCTTCTTTTGTTTTCTAACCTTCTGTTTTTTTTCCTCCTTGCAAGATAGTTTAAGTGTTTTCAATTGATTTTGTTGTTCTGCGACACTTTATAATGTAAGAGATTTGAAAAAGAAAATCAAGAACAAAAAGACAGACTTTGAAAACAAGTCTTGGGTAAAAGTACAAAAATAAGGTGTAAAGAGGTGGTTTGAATTGAATCTGATCGACAAAACAAGTTACAGCGACGTCCGTTGCTATGACAAGACTGATTTCGTTTCCGCTCGAAGCAGTGTCTGTTGTGTCGCTTTAAACGACAAACGTCCAGGTATTTTCAAGTGGAAGACGAATTTTCAATTTCAAAGATCCTTGAAATCAATGGCGAGCGCAAGTAATTTAGATACAAGTCCAAAGAAAACAGTCGAATCGAATTTTGACAAAGATGATGATCAATCTCGACAGGACACTTTTACCAAAAGCAGGACGAAATTCTGTCGAATTGATGACGATTTTGAATCAGGAAGCAGCCAATCTTCTGGAGATCAGGTACCCTATTTTTAAATTCATTTTCAACCTTTTATCGTATTAAAAAAAAGAAACTTCGAATTAAAAATTTTAATCGTGCCCCTGTTGGAAAACTAGCCATTTTCATAATGATAATATATTTGGACTTCTGTATTTGGACTTAGGCAATATATTTGGATTTTTTCCTGAGAATATATTTGGAATTTTTAAGCTGGTAATATATTTGGATTTTTCCTGAGAATATATTTTTATTTTTTTATATTGATAACAGAGAGATTGATAATGTATTTGGATTTTTTAAATTGATAATGTATTTGGACTTTTAATACTGAGATATATTTGGATATTAATATATTTGGACTTTTTATCCTGGCGATATATTTAAATTTTTTGTCTGAGAATGCTTTTGGATTTCTCATACCGATAATATACTTGGGCTTTGTTCTTGGTGAGATATTTGGACTTTTATCTGAAAATATATTTTGATTTTTTATATAGACAATATATTTGGACTTTTTTTACTGATAATATATTTGAACTTTTTCCTGAAAACATATTATACGTTTAATATTGAGATTTATTTGGATATTAATATATTTGGATTTTTGCCTGAGAATATATTATGACTTTTTATACTGATAATATATTTGGACTTTTCCTGGAAATATACATATATGCATTTCTTAAATTGAGAACGTATTTGGACTTTTAACACTGGAATATACTTGGTTATTAATTTATTTAGATTTTTTATATGGACAATATATTTGGACTTTTTAATATTGATAATATATTTGGACATTTCCCTGAAAATGTACTTAAATTTTCAAATTAAGAATCTACTTGGACTTTTAATATTGAGATATATTTTAATATTAATATATTTTGATTCTTATACTAATAATATATTTGAACTTTTTATCATGATGATATATTTGGCCTTCTTCCTGGAAATATATTTAAATTTTTTAAATTCAGAATATATTTGGACTTTTAATATTGAGATCTATTTGGATATTAATATATTTGGATTTTTTATATTTTATTTATTTTTACTTAGACTTTGTATACTGATGAGGTATTTGGTTTTTTGTCTAAGAATATATTTTGACTTTTTATACTGATAATATATTTGGACTTTTTTATACAGATCATATATTTGGACTTTTACCTGGAAATTTATTAAGGTTTTTTTCTGAGAATAAATTTGGAATTATTATACTGATAATATATTTGGACTTTTAACATCTAATTATTTTACATTTTTAATTGTAAAAGCTTACATTTCCTATTTCTTAAAATTAATTTAAATACTCCTAGAATTTTCAAGATTGCATATCCACCAAGATTTCGAGTCCAGGAGAATGTTCGTTTTCCTCTCGACTGGAGCAAGAAATTTTCGATACGGAAGAAATGACGCGAACTCTTTTAAAAAATCTCGAAGAATTAAAGAGGTCAGAGTCAGAAATGAAAATCTCTTTTCAAGATAAGGACCTACAACCTTCCACTTCTTTGACTTCTAAGACCGATTTTGATCTTCATTTCGACGAAGAGAAGCAACGAGAAGATTATCTACATTTTTTAAGGGCGTGGGATTCAGAATCGGGAAGTAGAGGAGAAGAAATTGAAGAGATAATTTTTAACGATTCAACTCATCCCCGAGAAATAAGATTTAATCTGAAAGAAGAAATGGAGTTGCAGAGGATTGAAGATAAAATGAAGAAATTTGAAGAAATCGATCTACGAAATTTTGACGCTTATGATTTCGAGAAAATAGAATATTATCCAAAAGGTGAAGATATTGACTCTAAAAAAATTGAAGATATCGGTGACCTTGAAGACAAGGGCAATCTGAATATTGAAGAAATATATTGTAGAGGAAGTGAAGAAATTAAAAATGAGAGGGGAACTGAAGAAAATTTTCGAAAACAAAAATCCTTGCAAGAACTTCTTGAAACTGAAGCGATGACAAGAAAATTGATCGAAGAAGTTGAAGAAATGAACGAGGCAATTACCATACAAAAGAAGACTAATGATGATTTAAAAAATCTTCTTCACGAGAGGGAAGAGAAATATTTTCAAAGAATTTTGACTTTGGGAGATCGAAATTATTCTTTTTCGAATATTGAAGATACTCAAAACGATGATCGTGAGATAGAAGATCTTGAAGAACTAAAAGAAAAAGTGGAGAAAATTGACGAGGAAGAAATCTGGAAAATTTTTGCTGAATATGAGAAAAATGCATCGATTCGAGAACTTATTAATCCTGGAATTAAGGGATTGGAAGAGAAGAATAGGGAAGAATATAAAAAAAATGTATATCCAGAGTGGGACGAAGAAACTTGGATGGGGAAAATGAGGGAACATGAAGGAGTCGAGATTGTTGAAATTGATGAAGAGGAAGAGGGGGAGATAATAAATAGAGATATCGGAAGAAAAGAAGAAATCGAGAGAAGATTGAAAGAAGAAATAATCGATGTGGAAGAAGTAGGAGATGAAGATTATGGAGAAGTAGACCCAATGAAATTGTATGTAATGAAGAAATTGGAAGACATAAAATCAGCTGTCTTAGGAATCCGAAAAATGAAAGAAGATGAAGAAATGATCGAGGACGATGAAATCGGAATGGAGGAGAATTTCGCAGAAATGGAATATATTAAGAACGAAATTGAGAGGCTGAAAAATGAACAAGAAATTGAAGAAATGAAGGAAGTAGTAAAAGAAATGAAGATTATTGTACAAGGAGGAAATGACGTTAACATAAGTGAAGATGAAGATCTAATTAAAGAACTAGACGATTTTGCAGAGATAGAAGAAATGCAGAGCCAGATTGAAGAAATGAAAGGCAAAATTCAGAAAATGAAGGGGAGAATTGAAGAAATGAAACAGGAAAATATTAAAACGCAAACTGAAGAAATTAGGGAAGGGGCAGAAGAATTGCAAGTAGAATTAAAAGGTAAAGAGGAAAAAATGAAGAAGGAAGGAAGACATGTTTGGTTTAATTTTCAAGGATTTGGGGAATCGGAACCGAAAGAAGAATATCTTCAAACTTTGCTGAAGGTTTGGAATGAAGAAAAAAATGAAGTGAATTGTGAGGCTGATTCTGCAATAATTGAAGAAATGGAAGATTTAATGTTTGGAGGAAAAACGGAAAATAGTGAAGAAGTTGAGAATGAAGGCTTGAATTTACAAAAAGAAGTTGCAAATTTGATTTCTTCAGTTCAAGAATTAAATGATTTGACAGAGGAGTCAGAAACAATACAAAATTCTTCAGATTCGGATACTATTTTTGAAGACTCGAAAGAAATTATCGAAGATTTTGAAGAAATGAAGAAGGAAATTACGGTAAAAAATGAAAAGGTTCAAGACATTTTGAATGCAAGTATGGAAGAATTGGCTCGAATAGCTGATGACTTCACACCCCAGTCGGAAGAATCTGTGATGGAAACTTTGAAGATAATTGAAGATAAGAAGAAGAAAATAGAGGATGAAAAAAATCAGGCTTTGGAAAATCTGACGATAGAATTTGAGGAGTGTCAGAAGCTTATGGAAAAGCCTCAAGATGAGGAAACTGGAGCAGAAAAAGAAATGGAAAGAAGAGATTTTTTGGAAATGCCATTATCGAAGATTGAAGTTGCTAAAAATATTAAAGAAAGGGAAATTAGATTACAGGAAGAGAAAATTGAAAATCTTCAGATGCTTGGTAAAAAAACTACGGAAATTAATATTGAAGAACTTGAAGAAGAAGATTATAAATCGGAAAATATTAAAATTAATGAAGAAAAGGAAGTTGAAGACGATGGAGTAGTGAAAGATTTAAATATTTTTTCTAATTTTGGTGATGGTGATCATTCTGCAGAAATTTGTGTTCCAAACGAAGAAAAAGAGACTGAGAAAGAAGAAACAATTGCTGATTTGCTTGCGAAGAAGATTCTTGATGATTGTTTAAATAATTCAGGAAAGGGCGATTATTTTAAAAATGCAGATAAACCTGACTTGGAAGAAGAATTAAAAAATGAAGAAATAATGGAAGATACTAAAAATACAGAAAAGACAGAGTCTGATTCTGATGATTATTTATTCGATGAATTAAGAAAGCAGGAAGAGAGAATTTTAGTTAAAGGAAAAGTTTACGATTTCGATCCAAAAAAACATGGAGTCAGGTATGTAAAATAATTTTTTTGTAAATATTGGGTCGTTGCTTTTGAATTTGTTTAATTAATAATTTACTTTTTTACAGAATGACAGAGGAGTTTATTAAGAAACATTGTAGGGAACAAAAGTTGTACCAAACCCCATATTTAAATGAAGTTTTGTATTTACATTTCAAAGGTGATAATCTATTTTTAAAAATTGTTTTATTTATTAGAAATTAAATTTCTTAATATAATTTTGATAATTATTTTTTTTAGATATTGTTCTTTGGATACTGACACTAATTTTTTTTCAGGATTTTCGTTTATTGAAAATTTGGAAAAATACACCGGTCTCAAATGTCTCTGGTTGGAGAATAATGGAATTCGAGAGATAGCAAATCTTGAAAACCAGACGGAGTTGAAGTGCCTCTATCTTCACAATAATTTAATCAACAAAATTGAGAACCTGGAATGTTTAACGAAGTTGGATAGTTTGAATTTGTCCCATAATATGATAAAGAAGATAGAGAACCTCGGTTAGTTTTTGCAAATTTATTTCTATTTTTCAGGATAATGGCTTTCAGAATCTGGATACACAGAAATCCTGGTGGAATATTTGGACTTTTTACCATGATGATATATTTGGACTTTTATGCTGACAGTCTCTATATTTTTAAATTAATAATATATTTGGACTTTTGCCCTCATAATATGCTCGGACTTTTTACATGATGATAAATTTGGACTTTTAATTTGGACGCTATATTGAACGTTTATATTTTTACTGTCATAACGTATTTGGATTTTTTTCATGACGATATATTCGGACTTTTAACCTGTTGATATATTTGGACTTGTTAATCCTAATAATATAAACCTTTTATCCTGATAATATATTTGGACTTTTTACCTAATGTTATTTTTGTACTGTTAATTTTGATAATAAATTAAATTTTAAATACTGATAATATATTTGGACTTTTATACTAACAATCTACTAGATTTTTTAAAATAAATACTATATTTGGACTTTTCCCACACAATATATTCGGACTTTTTACCTCAAGGTATAATTGGACTGTTCATCTTAATAATAAATTTATTCTGCCGACTTGGACATTATATTTGGACTTTTAACTTAATAATAAATTATAATTTAAATACTGATAACAGACTGATAATATATTTGAGCTATATTTGGACTTTTATCTTGATAATAAATTAGATTTTTAATACTGGTAATATATTTGGACTTTTGCGCTGAAAATCTACTAGATTTTTTAAAATTAATACTACATTTGGACTTTTCCTGCATAATATATTCGGACTTTTTACCTGATGGTATATTTGGACTGTCAATCTTACTAATAAAATTCTATCAATTTGAAGCTATATTTGGACTTTTATCTTGATAATAAATTCGATTTTAAATACTGATAATATATTTGGACTTTTCCCCACATAATATATTCGGACTCTTTACCTGATGGTTTATTTTGACTGTTAATCTTAATAATAAATTTATTCTGTCGACTTGGACATTATATTTGGACTTTTAGCTTGATAATAAATTAGAATTTAAATACTGATAACAGATTTATAATATATTTGAGATATATTTGGACTTTTATCTTGATAATAATTTAGATTTTAAATACTGGTAATATATTTGGACTTTTATGCTGACAATCTACTAGATTTTCTTAAATTAATACTATATTTGGACTTTTCCCACACAATATATTCAGACTTTTTACCTCAAGGTATATTTGAACTGTTAATCTTAATAATAAATTTATTCTGTCGACGTGGACATTATATTTGGACTTTTATCTTGATAATAAATTAGATTTTAAATACTGATAATATATTTGGACTTTTCTACTAAAAATTTCAGAGAGACTGAAATGCTTGAACACGCTGAACATCTCACACAATTTCCTCCAGGAAAATGACGATATCCAGCACCTGCAGGTCCTGGAGAATCTGTCGATTTTGGACTTGTCTCACAACAGGATCGACACCTTCGAGGCTGTCGAGGTGAGTCTCTTTAATAGGATTAACACCCAGGTGACTTGATATATCTTGTTTTTCAGATTCTGGGAAGCATGAAGTCCTTAAGAGTGCTGACCTTGACGGGAAATCCAGTGGTAAAGTTGATCAAGATGTATCGCAAGACCTTGACCTTGAAGTGCAAGAACTTGATGCACCTGGATGAGAGACCAGTATTTCCTAGAGATCGAGCTTGTGCAGTGGCATGGTGAGATCAAGTATTTCCAATTAAGGCTGTTGGATCCAAAATTCGATTTCTTCATTTTACTTAATAAATATTATAAATAAATATTTTATTTCTTAATATTTTATCGTAATTTCTAATCTTTTTCACTTTTAGGGAAAGGGGAGGTCCAGAAGAAGAAAGAGCAGAGAGGCAAAGGTGGATCCACGCGGAACAGAAGAGAGTCAACGACAGTGTGATGGGTGAGGAATCGAATCTGGATTATTTATTTATTTTATTTAATTATTTATTTATATATGATTTCTAATCAAAATTCTGGTCTGACAATTAATTCTCCTTTTGAAAGCTTTGATGAATAAAAGGAAACTCTACCAACCAGTTGAAGAATCCAAGAAGCTGGAAGATGAAGAAGCAGAAGATGAAGAAGTAGAACTTGCAGAAAAGTTTGATGATTCTAGTAGCGAACTGGTAAGTTTTCCTTAGACGTCTGATACAGAATTCGTGATTTGAATTGAGATTTATTTTCTGCATTAAAGATGATGCTGGAAGAGAAAGAGGTGATTGCTTCTGGAACTCCGAGGGAAGGAATAGATGAGATGAAAGAAGATATAGAAGATAAAGAAGATATTAAAGATACAAAATCTGATCAGATTAGAGAAATTCTGATGCCTTGGGAAATAGAGGTGATTTTAGAGAAACTATTTATATTCCTTTAAATCTTAATTCTTATTATATTATCCTGATTTTCGCTTTTAGAATCATCAGAAAAAGAAGACATCCAAACTTATAGAAGAATTGGACCCGGAAGTTACTACCAAAAATAATGAGGCGAAAATTGGAAATGTAGTTGAATCTGATGAGAGTCAAAATATTTTTTCGAGAGAGGAATATAAAGAAAATTCTCTTGGAAATCAACTGAGCAGTATTCGTCAGGAGATGAAGGAGTATTGCCTGGAAATGGATAAATTTGTTAAGGATAATAGGATTATTTACAAGAATGGAGAGGTAGAAGGATTTTGGGGAAAGGAGGAAGTAGAAGGGAATCAAAGTGTTAGGATTAAAGAAGAAGATTTTGAAAAGGTTGAGGAAGAAGTACAAGAGAAGAGAGTGGAAGAAAGTATTTTTGGGGATGAAGAAGAATTAAAAGAGGAAGAGAAGGAGGAAGAGAAGGAAGAAGAGGATGAGGAAAGAGAAGTAAATGAAAAGAAATCAGTTAAGATTCAAATTGAGGAAGAAGTAAAAAAGAAGAAAGTGGAAGAAAGTATTTTTGGGGAGGAAGATATGTTCAAGGATGAAGAAGAATTGAAGGAGGAAGAGAAGAAAGAAAAGGAGGAAATAAAGGAGAAGAAAGTAGTTAAGATTCAAATTGAGGAAGAAGTAAACGAGAAGAAAGTGGAAGAAAGTATTTTTGGGGAGGAAAATATTTTTAGGGATGAAGAAGTATTAAAAGAGGAAGAGAAGGAGGAAATAAAGGAGGAAATAAAGGAGAAGAAAGCAGTTGAGATTCAAATTGAGGAAGTTGATTTCGAAAAGGTTGGAGAGGAAGTAGGAGAGGGAATAGCAGAGAAGAAAAAGGAGGAAGAGATTTTGAAAGAGAAGAAATTGTTAAAGGAAGGAAGAATTTTAAATGAAGAAAAGAAAGGTGAAGATAAATTGGAGGACGAGAATACAAAGGATACAAAAGAAGAGAAGGTTGAAATAAAGGAGACGGAAGAGGAAGAGAGGAGAAAGGTAGAAGAACAGAAGAAAGAAGAGAAAAGAGAAGAAGGAAAGGTGGAAGAAAGAATTTCTCAGGAAGAAGTTTTAAAGAAAGAAAATAAAGATAAAGTTGAGTTAGAGGAAGAAAAAATCGAGCAGATATTAAAAGAAGTAAAAGTGGAAGAAGAAAATATTTTGGAAGGTGAAGAGAAGAAAAAGGAACGAAAAATAGAAGAGATCTCAATTGAGTCATTAATAAAAAATATGGATGCTTTGACTCTTAAAAAATCAGAAAATTGCCAAGGGAAGCAAAATGAGAAGAGAGTCTACGAATTTGAAAATCCGGAAATTGGTCGAAAAAAGTCTTTTTTAACTCAGGAAAATAATTTTGAGACTAAAGCTTTGAGAAAAATTCGTCCTGACAAAAACCGATTGAAACGTGTTCATAATTTGACGAGGGGGTCTAAAAAAAATTTTAAAAGGAATTTAATGTTGCGAAATTGTGAAGAAAGTAAAGAAACGGGATTGGAAGTGGAAAATTTTGGAATGGAGGAAGTTAATCTTGAATATAATTTTCCAAAAGCTACAGAATCAGGTTCATTTAATTTAAATTCAATTTAAGTATAATAAATAATAATGTGATCGTTTAAATATTCTATTTTTCAAAACTTTTAAAAAATGAAGATCAGTAACAAAAAATTAGTTTCAGATGAAAATGACACTTTTGAGGAGGTTATTTTGGAAGATGATTCCGAAAAATTAAATTTTGAAGAAATGGATTCTGATTTAAAGGGGAGAATATTGAGAAATATAAGTTCATTAAAAACGAAGGAGGAAGTTGAAAAGGGCAGAAAAATTGCTGAAAATTTAATGAAAATTTCTCGACAAGCAATGATTGAAGGAAAATTACCTTCTCAAACTGAAGCTCTTACCTACGAAGATTATAAAGTAATAATGATGATAAATATTAATAATCCAAAAGAAAGAACAATTTTTTATTTTTTATTTATTAAATAAGGTACTAAAAATAAATTTCTAAGAAGATATTTTTTTAACAGGCTATAAAACAATCAGAATTGATGAAATCTAAAATGCTTCTTGAACTTGAGGAAGAAGATTCCAATGAAGTAAAAAATTCTTCTGGAGATCAAACAAGATTAATTCATGAATTAACTGACTTGGAGGTCGATATAAATTCCTTGGATACGAAAGACAGGTTCAAAGACGAAAAAATTGTCAAAAGGTATTTAAATTGTCGTATTCTAGAAATATTAATTTTAAAATCGCTGTTTACTTTTTTTGGTTTAATTACTAAATTAAAAATTTATATTAATTTCAGATCCGCATCCTTAGGAACCGGAAGTGAAGTAAAAGACGAGGAGTCTGCAAAAATCAAAATAGCCTCAAGGAAAATTTCGAAATCTTTGGAAATGCAGATGATCCAGGAAAAATGAAATCTGGAAAAGCAGGAAAATTGGAAAAAATTGAATTTTGAAATTCCAATTTTGTTGGGAGTTTTTGTGTTTGAGTTAAACTTTGTTAAAATGAATTAACAGAGGTTTATAGTCAAGTGTTCGACAATTTCTAAAAAATATTTTCATGCGTTTTGTATTTTGAAAAGAATTTTCAATTCTGATAATAAAGTTTTTCTTAATAATTGCTAAATTATTATTAATTGCTTTTTCATATAGGTTCGATTCTCTCCATAGATTTAAATCAAATTCTTTAGAATTCTACCAAATTCCCTAAAATTCAATCAAATACCCTAGAATTAAAATATATTCCAAATAATTCAATTTAATTTTCAAGAATTCAATTTAATTCTCAGAGGAATACAACAGAATATATTGAAATTTACTATAATTCAATATTTATATTCAGTACACTTCTTAGAATTTACTCAAATTACACTAGGAGTCAACAAAATATATTTTAATTGACACTAAAGTTTATGGAATTCGATAGAATTCAATATAATTCCCTTCAATTCAATTTAATTCTCTCGAATACAAGCGAATATATTGAAATTCACCAAAATTCATAAGAAATTTAAGGGAATTTAATAGAACTCTCTATAATTCAATATAATTCCCTAGAATTTTATGTAATTCTCAACATTAAATTAAATTCTAAAGAATTATATTTAATTCTTTAGTATGCAACGGAATATATTGGAATTCATTCTAAAGTTTCTACAATTTGTATGAAATTTAAGAAAATTAAAAAGAAAATTCATATAACTCCTTGGAATTCAATTAAATTCCCTAGAATTCAATTTAATTCTCTAGAATACAAAATAATACATTGGAATTCATATAAAATTTAGGGGAATTCAGTAGAACTCTCTATAATTCAGTTTAATCCCCTGGAATTCAATCTAATTCCCTAGAGTTAAGTTTCATTCTTCGGATTGCAACGTAATATATATATATATTAGGAATTCATATCAAGTTTAGGAAAATGCAACAGAATCTCTGGAATTCAATTAAATTCGCTTTTATTTAATTTAATTAAATTCCCTAGAATTTAATTTAATTCCTTAGATTAAAATGTAATTTCCTAGAACTAAACTAAAAACAGGGTTGCAAAAATGGTTAATATTATCAATTTTCATTTACTAATTACATAAAAGAAATTGTAATTATCCTCGGAATTATATAATAATTACAAAATAAAAATGGAAGTTACATTCAAATTAATTAATTAATACTATAATTAATTACAGTATGATTACAATTTTCTTGTGTAATTATTTTCAGTACAATTACAATTTTTCTATGTAATTATTACTCTACTGGTGTAATTACAAATGTAATTAATTAATTACAACCCTGACTAAAGACAAGTTCCACGAAAAAATAAGAATAAAATAAAAAAAAATAAAACAAAATAATAAAATAATACAAATCAAATCGACGCATCTTTTAATTTTTTAAAAGTACTTTTATTCACTTTATACTCTTCACGACGGTTCCCAGAGTCTCATAATATTCCCTTTCCTTTCCACTCTCTCGTCCTAAGTCCCGTTGTCACAATGTCTCTGTCGCAATCGATACAAGATTTTTGAGAAAAAAAAAAAAACATGATTAGCGCTAGATAGACACCACACAGCTGTTCCAGTAGTCACATCCGATCATTTTTCGCCACTCGACAAGGGTATTTAATAAGTTTGTTTACTTCGTACGTACTATTGTAACCAGTTTTTTTTTGTTTTTGCCTTACTATGACTAGAGACGTAATAACGTTGATTTTGCTTAGAACTCGTCGACGTTCTGGCTGATACTAATTATTTATATATTTTTTTTTCTCGTACAAATCAATAAAAACACGTGGCTCCAGAGGCTCCAGGTCTCGAGGTACAAAAAGAGAAAGCCTTCTCCGAGACCACGGATCTACGAAATACAAAAAAACACAGATTTCTCGATTTTAACTTTAATCACTTTTTTTTTTTAATTTCACCCTTTTTTAAAGTTCTCTTTTTTTCTCCTCATTGCGCTTTAACTTATTTAGTTTCTTTTTTTTTTAGATATACTCGACTTATCAGAAAATAACTGATTTTGGGGTTCCCGGTCCGAGAAGCGGAAACGGGAGGGACGAGGAAAATACAATAGTTAGGTACATACAAATTTTTGTTTTTTTTTTTTTGTTTTTTGGAGAGGAACATTTGGCTTCTCCGATTGGTCGCTATAAAGCATAGTATTTTGTAATAGTAGTAGGTGATAAGCGGTGTTAGTAGAAGAAAGTTATCAAAAAACGATTACAAATATCCGTAGCGAACGTGGAGTTCGACAAAAAAGAGTTTTGGATCCCGATGCAGTCTGTGCCACTGGAGGTTTTCCGTCAAATATTTTTTCATCTTCCCTAAAGCTTCGCCTTTTATCTCACCTCTCCTAAAGAAAGTTCTCTATCGATTACTTCCTTCCTGGATCCGCAATCCGACTTCCAAAAACCTCCAAATATCCCATCAAAGATTTTGCAAAAGAGAATTCACCTTTTCTATTATATTTTCTCATCTGTTCCATTCTCGAAGAAAATTTTCTTTTTTAACTGGATATTTTAGCGAAGTTGAATGTCGGAATGCGTGCGATACAATTGCTGCGGTTGTACTCATCAATACCCCCTTACATACTTATATATTAAATATTATAAATTACAATCATCGTTAATATTAATATTATTAATTATTATTATTATTATTAATTTTAAATGCATACACAGTTTAAACATCTATTCGACGTAAAGTAAAAAGAATAAAGAAGGCTGGGAGGACGAGGGAACAGGAGAAGGGGGAATCGAATAAGAAATTCGAGGAGGAACTGTTGAACGAAAGAAACCGAAATTTTCTTCGTCTTGGAAACTTTTTGCCCAGGACTTGCGAGTCAATGTCGCATTTATTCAATTCGGAGAATTTTTTCGATTGGTGATAGAAAGTGGATTTTTTATGAATTAAAATTTATCAAAATTCCTGAGAATTTAATGTGAATTCTAAAAAAAATTCAATCAAATTAACATCGCCAGAAATCCCAGTAAGTTAATTAGAAAGAATTCAGAGGAATTCACATTAAATCGAATAAAAAGTTCGAATTCACCAATTTCCAAACAAATGAATCGTAGAAATACGAGTCTTAAATTTAAATACGAAAGAACAAAAAGGACTGGAAGAATTCCTCTTGAGTTCAACTTGAATTTTCAGTTTATTTTATTTTTCAAGACAAAGCTGATTTTGGAAAACGAATTCTTTCAGTTTTTACATTTTTTTTTTCACTGACCCTGGATGAGGGGAATTTCTGGTCGAGGGGTAGAGGCTACAAACTAAACGATTACACGTTACATTAAATATTCCCTTTCTCGGCCAAGCCTCGTACAGAAAGGAGAAATGAGATTAGTTTCTTTATTTCTTTAGCGTTCGTCGGCGATCGCTCCGTGCTTTCGATATTCCTCTTCGTTTGCGAGGCTCCAAAGCTTCGCTACAAAAAAAAAAAAAAAAACGATCGAAGGCGGAATTCTCCAAAATAAAAAAAAAGTCCAGAACATCTTCAGATTTTTTTGTCTTGAGATTTTTCAATATTATTGAATAAAACATACAAATTCTAGTTTTGAAATAAACTCGAATTCATCAGGAATAACTAGGACTCTCTAGAATTCCTTTAAACTCCCTAGAATTTTTAAAATTTTTCTCGGAAAAATCTCTAGAATTTTTCAGCTTCTCCATTTTGAAAAGTTCTCCAGCAAAAAAAATCAGTTCCAGACTCAATAAAAAGCGAGGGAGGAGCGCCTTCGAATTTTCCAATCTCTCTCGACACCTTTTAAAGAAAACTCCCAAATCCCTAGATTTTCCTCTTCCTACATTTTCGACACTTGGTTCGACTCTCTCTCTCACTTTCAGGCACTCGTTCCTCATTTTTCTCACTCACTCATTCCCAATTCGCCTTCTTCGCTCCTCCTCCTCAATAGGGCGAGAGGCTTATGGCAAAAGGACTATACAAAATAAATAACAATAGATTAAATTACGATTCAACGTAATGTCTGTGCAAGGTTTTGTTTTAAATCTTAGAGACAACAGTCAGGGGAGGCCCTCGATTTTTATTTGTGCTCGTCCCCTCATCTTGTGCTTTGCCTCCCCCTCCCTGAAAAAAGATACGACAAAACGAAGGAAACACCGAAAGACGCGATTAAACGAGCGATTAAAATTCGGGTGACTGTGCAGTGATCATTTCGTCACTTTTAGTTTAACGCGTATATATGCATAACTATACATCTCTCTTTTTTAATGCAGTATGACAATATGTATTCGTGCATTCGTGTGCGTTTTCCATTTTTTTTTTAAACCTGTAAACGCAAACTCGCCACGTTCTTCCCACCTACTTTTATCATTTTTTTTTTCCATTATTTTTTCTCTCACTGCTTTCTTCCTATCGTATACCATTTACACTCTAGCATTGTGCTTGAAATTTGTTGTTTTGTTAATTAGTTTCCTTAAATGTGATTGGTGCGTGCGAGTGATGGTTCGTTCGCAAAAGAGCGACTCTTGCTTTCGAGTCAGTAGAAAAACCTAAATCGATCTACGGAGATTCTTGCGTCGATGAAACCGATTCGCGTTATTTCTTCCTCGTCATTTTCTTGAATTGTCGAAGAACAGGAGAGGAGGAAGAAACATGATGATGATGATGATTTTGGCTTCTGTTGATTCGGAAGGTAGACTTCCTTGATTTTTAGTGTGCGTTGCTTCACACTTTGCTTCTTCATTATTATTATTATTATTATTTTTTTTTTATTTAATTCTCTATTCTTTTTTTCCGTTTCTTGCATTTTTGGTGTGCTTCCACTTTAAGTCGACGATTCTTTATTTAAGTATAATAATAATTATTATTCTTTATTATATTAGAAGCGTTGGTAGACGCAGTTGACTTTTTCGCCGACCTTGCTGCGTCGCCAGGGAAATTCCATAGCGATACGGCATTTTTGGTGTCCCTGGTTTTTTTCGCAGTCACAGCACAAAAGGCTCTTGTTGCTTCCATTTGGAAATACGTCTTTTTGAATTCTTTCATTTCCGCTGGTACTTGGGTATCGGAAGTTCCTGATCAAGGTCAACTTTGGTTTATCTGGCGGATCGTGAGCCAGGCTTTCTTCGTCGCTCGTCAGCTGATGGTAGATTAAGCTTGTGCTGTGTGCTGATTGGCTGATTGGTTTTCTTTGGAGGAAGGGCTTGGGAGTCGCTCCAAGTTAATTCCAAATGCGGAGGAACGAGTCCCAGGAGCCCGTTGCTACAGCCATTCCGTCCTCCGTTACTCCAAGGCAGGAGACGCGATTGTCGTGTCCAGCGAGAATTCCTGAGAAATTTCAAAAAAGCAATTATTTTTCCTCTTTTCTCTATTTCATTATTGTTTCAGTTTCTTCATACAAAACTAAAAAGAAGGGCCAATTAGGAGAATCTTTCTCTTCTTTATGTATTATTATATTATGTATTTTTAATTAATTGATTTTTTTTGTTTATGAACTCACCCGCTCGTTCGGTTTTCATCGAATCCCAAACGTTGCAATTGAAGTCGTCATAACCAGCCAAAAGCAGCCTTCCACTCTTGCTAAAAGCTACGCTCGTAATTCCACAGATGATATTATCGTGACTATACATTGCTAATTCTTGATCTGCTCTGATATCGAATAATCTACAGGTGGCGTCGTCTGAACCCGTCGCGAAAGCGTATCCATTGGGGAAGAACTGCAACAGAAAGTTTTTTTTTATTACTTGACATAGTTTAAAAATTTTTGCATCTTAAAGTCTATCTAATGAGCTGTAGTACTTTTTCAGTGTAGAATACTTATAGTAAAATTTGATCATTGTAAAAATTTTATAAAACAAATTTTTCCATTGTACAGTGTTTTTAGTACAATTTTTTCACTGTACAATATTTTTAGTACCATTTTTTCTGTGTACCATCTTTACAGTAAAACTTTTTCATTGTACAATGTTTAGTAGTATCATTTTTTCCAGTGCCGGATCTAGGAGTTTTTCGAACCGGGGCAAAAAGTTGACATTTGCGCCCTTTGCCGGATTTAGGGTGGTGACCTTTTTTTTTTTTAGGAAGAGCAGTTTTTGTGGGTGCCTTAGATAATAGGTGCTTTAATAAAACATTTTTTTAGACATATGAATTTGGCGCCCCCTGAAGTTGGCGCCCGGGGCAGGTGCCTCGGTTTGCCCCCCCCTTGGATCCGGCACTGATTTTTTCTTTGTATATTCTTTACACTACAACTTTTTCATTGTATTATATTTATACACTCGAAGATCAAGTGCTTATTGCGAATTACGCTCTTTACTATTGAGAACAGAATTCGTTTACTATTGGGAACTTTTTATTTTTGGCAACTTTACTATTGGGAACTTCGAGTGTAATAGAATATTTTCATTGTACAATCTTTATAGTATCTTTTTTTCACTGTAGTATTTATAGTGCAATTTTTAGTTTGCACTATAAATTTTGCATGTTTTTAGCACAACTTTTTGCTTTGTAAAATCTTTAAAGTACAGTTATCCTCCCCGTGTAGAAATCACCCCATTTGTCCCTATGTTCATTAGGGCGGTAGTCAGGTCCTTGCTAGAACAACTAGAATAGTAAATTCTAGTCAGGACCCCTTAAGGCACTGTTAGGATTTTCCATTCTTTGTGAATAGAAAATCTATGCACGTCTAGTTAGGCCCCAATCTTATATTTTAATCAGGTTTTAGCAAGGGCGGATTAAGGGGGGGCTAGGGGGGGCTATAGCCCCGGGCCTCCACATCCAAAGAGCCCCGCGAATCAACTAAACTTCATATTCATAAAATAATCATAGTTTGCTGCCCTTAAGGGGGCCCCTTATATTCATTATAGCCCCGGGCCCCGTAAATCTTTAATCCGCCCCTGGGTTTTAGTTGGGTCCTGATTCGAATAAAAGAACAAAGAAGTTCTAGTCAGGAACTGTTCGGGTCTTAGCCAGCATGGCCCATTTTACTGAAATATTTCCAATTCTCACAAAAAAAATCATAATATTTATGATATAGATATTGAAAAACACAGTTAAAAATAAAATTGTAAGAGTGAAAAAAAAACTGTGCTATTACTATGTTTATAATAGTTTTATAATGTATAAAATACACCAACTTTACTTTTGACATTTAAGAATTTTTTATTCTTTATTAATTTGAATTTTGGTACTTTACAGATGGTAAATAACCAAAATATTATAATAGAAAGGATCTAGACGGGGCCCTACCTAACTCTCGTTAGGGCCTGCTCAGAAGTTCTAGCTAGAACCTGGCTAAAACAGCGTTACAGAATTAGGGCCAGTTAGGCCCTCTCCATTTTTCCCGACCAGCGCCCGACTAGAAATAGGGAAAACTAGCCAGGACCCTACTAAACTCCGATCGGAATTTCTACATGGGTCATTGTACAATGTTTAGTAATATCATTTTTTCTTTGTATAATCTTTACAGTACAACTTTTTCATTGTACTATATTAATAATAGAATTTTTTCATTCAATAGAATAGGAGGTAAAGGGCGAGGGCGGGATGGATATATTTATGAAGCTAAGGGGATGGGAAAAAGGTACGGGAGGAAGGGGATGAAGAGGAGTGTAATAAACCCTCTTTGGAGAGGGGAAAAATAGAAGTGCGGCGTCGTACCATTAAAAAGATGTTCAAGATGTAGAAAGAGGATCATAGAAAAAAATACAAAGAAAAGTACTAGTTTCTTCACTCTGCGTCTACAATCTCCACACTACAATATTCTTCATTGTACAATTTTACTCTTTCGCCAAAGAAATCACCCTCCATTAAACTACACTGAAAAAAAAGATTTTTGGATTCAAAGAAATGCATTTCTTTGACAACACTTCTTTGAATTAAAGTATTTTATTACTTAATGCAATTAAATATTACTGTATGACAAAAAACTCAGGCATAGACTCAAAGAAATTATTTCTTTACATGTCATTTCTTTAATACAAATAAATATTTCTTTGCTTGTAAATGTGAAGTATTTTAAGTCAATAAAATGGTTTCTTGGAAACTAGGAGCCTAGATTTCTTGAATCTAACTTTTATGCTTGAAGAAATATTTCTTAAGTTCAATAAATTTGACTATTTGAATAAAAAATATGTGTACTTAAATCACATAATTCATTTATGCTGGATTAAGTATTATATTTCTTTGAGTGAAAGAAATATGAAGATAACTTAAAGGAATTTTAATTGATTTAATGAGATATTTCTTTAACATAAGGAGAAGATATGTTTATTTAAATAAAGGATTTCTTTAGATAAATTAAGCAATTCATTAAAATGAATATTAATTTATTTAGTTCAAATAAATATTTATATCATTAGATAAACTGAAAGGAGATGTATCAAAAAAATATTTCTTTCGAAGAAAGAAATATATTTTTGAAATAACTGTATAATATACATTTCCTTCAAAAGAATATATTTTTTATTAAATTTTTTGACATGGCTAAATTGATTAAATATTTTTTCCAATTGAAATCATATTCAGCAGGATTAAATGTTTATCTGTTGCATTTCAAGAAATATTCTAAAAAATATTCCAAGAAATATTATTCCAAACACATATTTCTCTCATATAGAAAGATATATCTATTCTAATTAACTGACACGCTTCATCCAAAAAAATATTATTTTTATTACTCAACTTTGTATAGCATGGCCCACAAACATTTTTTGTATTTAAATCGAGGAAATATTTATTGCATTCGATATATATATGTCTTTGTATGGAAAAAACCTTTATTCACTCTAATAATTATTTAATCCGAACAATATGGCATATCTTAGAACTGCAGAAATATTTATTTATGTTAAAAACCATTTCTTCCTTTCAAAGAAATATTCTTTCTCTTTTATAGAAAGCTTCTTTTACACAAAGAAAAATATACTAATATCAAAAAAACTTTGACTTTAACCGAGAAATATTTACTTGCATGAAATAATTATTTTATTGAAGCAGCGCTGTAGTTCTTTATATTCAGTAAATTACTCTTTACATCGAATATTTATTTCTTATAGTTAATAAAATATTTATCTCGTTTAAAGAATATTCCATTCTGTCAAATAAACTTTTCTTTGTTTTAATAATTATATTCCTTTGATATAAGAAAAATATTTCTTCGAATTAAAGAAATATTTCTTCGGCCATATTCTAACCGACCATTTATTTGAATCAAAGAAATATTCTTTGATTCAAAGATCCTTTTTTTTCAGTGTATATAATCTTCTACCTACCGTGACAGCGTTAATGTCGCTTTCGTGTCCCGGGAAAGTTTGTTTGCAAGATCCTTCGCGAATGTCCCACAACTTTGCACTGGCGTCGCACGCACCGGAAACGAAGGTGCGCATATCTGGTGCAAGTGAAAGAGACATTACATCCCCTGTGTGTCCAATGAAGGAGGTACACTGCTGTCCAGTTTCGATATCCCAAAGAGCACTAAAAAATCAGTCATTTTAGTATTTAGAACAAAGTTTAGAAATAAAATAAAATAAAAAAAAGTATTAAAAAAAAATAGTGTGAAAAATATTTTTAAAAATATATTTAGAAAAATCCTATCTTAAAAAAGAGATGTTACCAATATATCGAACACATTGTTGTCGAAAACCTGATTGGTTTAGAAACTGCGCGAATATGTGTGAATATACCGAATTTGAAAACTATCTTCAGATTATTTTGATTGTCAAAACGATTACTAATAAAAAGGTTATATAAAGATAGAAAATAAATGGAAAATAATTTAAAGTAATAAAAATAATTATTTTGATGTGAAAAATAAATTATTAGTGAAGCAAAAAAATATTTCAAGTTATATACCTAAGGTTAGTAAATATTATTCGAGAAATTAAAAAGATTATTTATAGTAAACTTTTCATGTTTTTTTTTATATCAGTTTTTAACGTATTAATACTCGTATTTTTAATATATTATATGTATATGTATTTGTATATTTAGAGATCAGTTACCATCAGAATTATGAGATTTTATGGGATTATAAAGTAATTTTAAGGTATGTAACTATATATTTTGTGGAATTTTAAGTAATTTGAGAAACTTTTAAGAGATTTTTAGGAATTTTATAAAATTTCACTGGATTTTAAGGTATTTTAATAGATTTAATGAGATTTCATGGAACCTTGAATA
Organism: Synergus itoensis; assembly: GCA_904066005.1. Classification (NCBI taxonomy): domain Eukaryota; kingdom Metazoa; phylum Arthropoda; class Insecta; order Hymenoptera; family Cynipidae; genus Synergus; species Synergus itoensis. Next base: position 78,108 of record CAJFCP010026030.1, on the reverse strand, counting down.
ACGTTAAGGAATTTAAAAGGGTTTTTCGAATTTTATTGAGATTTTAAAAATATTAATTGATTTCACAGAAATTTTAAGTCATTTTCAAGGGATTTAGGAGATTTCATTGGATTTTCATTAATTTCAAGGGATTTCATAAGATTTCATGAGATTTTAAGTAATTTTAAGGGTTATAACGATAGTTTGTGAAATTTGATGGAAGTTTATGGAACATCAAGGAATATCAAGGAGTATTAAATTATTTTACGAAATTTAAAGGAATTTCAGCAGATGTTGAAGGATGTTAAGGGCATTTTAAGATATTGTATGGGGTATTAAGTAAATTTAAAGACTTTTAAGCGATATTAAATTATTTTAAGGACTTTCAAGGGATTTTACTAGATTTCATTGGATTATCAGGAATTTTAAGAGATTTCATGAAATCTTATGGAATTTTAAGTAATTTTCAGGGATTTTACGATATTTTATTGGATATTTTCTACGGAGATTTAATATTTTATGGACAACAGATTTCAAAGTATTTACGAGATTTCATTGGATTTTTAGGAATTTCAGGAGATTTCGTGAGATTTCATGTGATCTTAAGTAACTTTGTGGGATTTGATAATATTTTTGGGGATTCTAAGTAATTTTAAGGAATTTTAAGGTATTTAATGATAATAAGAAATTTTAAGGACTTTTATTTTCAGAAATTTTAAGAGATTTGTTGAAATTCATTGAATTTTCAAATATTTTTTGTATTTAACGAGATTTCATGAAATTTTGAATAACTTTAAGAGATTTAATGAGACTTTATGGGCTTTTCAGTAATTTTAAGGAATCTCAAGTGATTTTACGAAACTTAAAGGAATTTCATAAGACTTTATAGAATTTTAAGTAATTTTAAGGGATATAACAATAGATTGTGGAAATTTAAGGAATATCAAGGAATATAAAGTGAATTTATAAAATTTAAAAGAATTTCACCAGATTCTGAATTTTAATGGATTTCATGACATTTCATGAGATTTAAAATAATTTTAAGTGATTTTACGATATTTTATTGGATATTAAGTAATTTAAAGAATTTTGAAGGGACTCGAGGGATTATACGAAATTTCAGTTGATTTTCAGGAATTTTAAGAGTTTTAATGAGTTTTCATAGTATTTTGAGTAATTTAAAGTAATTTTAAGGGATATAACGATAGGTTGTGGAATTTTAAAGAATATCAAGTAATTTTACGACATTTAAAGGACTTTAACCAGATTTTAAATGATGTTAAAGGGATTTTAATATATTGTACCAGGATATTAAGTAATTTAAAAGACTTTTAAGGGATTCGAGGAATTTTACGGAATTTCATGGAATTTTAAATACTTGTAAGATATTTTACGATATTTTATGAGATATTAAGTTATTTTTTAAGGACTTTCAAGGGATTTTACGAAATTCCATTGGATTGTCAGGAATTTTAATAGATTTCATGAAATTTCAGAGATTTTAAATAATTTTAAGGGATCTTACAAGATTTTATAGGATATTAATTAATTTTAAGGATTTTGAAGGATATTAAAGGAATTTTAAAGAATTTTACGAAACTTATGGAGATTTCTGAAATTAGTCAAGGGATTACAAGTTTCTATATTTCAAAAATTATTTTCTCAATTATTTTGTATACTAGCAAAAGGTGTGCAAAAACGAGAAATTAATCGCGTGCGTATCATAATTGCTAGTATATTTAAAAAAACGCATAACACCTGCTTTCAAGTCGAAGTTTGAAACAAATTTCACATCGTTTCAAATTTCAAGACTATTGTATTGTTTTAAAATAAAAAAAATAAAGGCTATACCAGGACATATCTCCGGAACTGGTAACAATTTGGTTGTCGTCAAGAAACCGACAACAGGAAAGGTAACCAGTGTGTCCCGGAAGTTCTCTGCTAACGCGGACATTTCCTTCTCTAGTTTTAAGGCTGTAGATGGAACAAATATTGTCCAATCCACCGCAAGCTACATAACTTCCAGAGGGTGCGTACGCGCATGTCATTACCCACGAAGAACGCAGTGGGATGGCGTGAACTTTATTGGTGGTGTAACTATCCCAAACTATCAGCTTTCCATCTTGCGAGGCTGATACCAGATTTCTAGAAAAACCAAATATTTTAACGGAAATTCACCATTCTTATTGTACAATGTTCATTTCGTAAGACTCAATGTACAATTTTTAAAGTAAAACGCTCATTGTACAAATTGTTTGTTCTACAAGCTTCGGTTGACAATTTTCAACGTACAATATTCATTCAAGAAGATTATGTGCATTTACCATTGTTATTTTGTACAAACTTAATGCTACAAGATTGTCCTTGTCATTTTTATTTGTACAATATTCATAATCTTTTAAATTTCCATTGTACGATGATGTTAATTCTACAAATTTTAAATTTGCCTTGGAGCGTACAATACTAATTTCAATTTCTATTTAAGACTTTGACTGTACAATGTTCATTCTACAAGTTTCAATTTTTCATTTATTTTACAGTCTTCATTCTACAATTGTTGTTCTACAATGTTCACTTTACAATTTTCATTGTACAATGTTCATTTCTCATTTACTCTACATTCTATATTCTACTTTCTACATTCATTCCACTAGATTTTATTATCACAATTTTTAGTCTACAATTTTCATTAAACAGTTTACCGAACAAAAATGTAAATTCATTTTGATTTCAGAATTTAGAACTTGGTTACAATTTTATAAAATGAAAAATCTTCAATTTGCAATCTCAGGGTGTCTAGTGATCAGGGAATTGGAAATTCCCGATTTTCTCCAATTTTTTCCCGGTCAAATTTTTTTTCCTCCGACCAATTTATAGTTGCCTTTTTGTGACTTTTGAAATTTTTTTTTTTTTTTAATTTGATAAAGTAGAAGTAGAAAAAAAATATTTTTCAATAAAATACAAAAATTTCCCGGTCCTAAATAAGAATAAATTTTTCAATTTCCCTGACATTTCCCTGACTTTTCTCCTTGATTTCCAGACAAATTGGACAGAAAAATATTAAAAATGCGAATAAATTTTCAATAATAATGATAGTAAATTTTTGCTTTAAATTTCTCATATAACTTTAAATCTTTTGAAATCCCCTAAAATTCTATAGAATTTCTTTAAAATATAAAAATCTCTTAAAATCCTTTAAAACTCCACGAAAAGCTTTAGAAACACTTAAAATCACTTGAAATTCGAAAAAATCTCTAAAATTCACGACAACCTTTTGGAAATCTCTTAAAATTCCTTAAAATTTCTGGAAAAGTCTTAAAATTCCACGAAATTCCTCCAAATTTGTTAATATTCCATGAAATCTCTTAGTTTCACTAATTCTTTTAAAATTCCTCAGAATCATTTAAAATCTTTTAAATTCTACGAAAAACTTCAAAAATTTTTTAAATTCCTAAAAATCTCTTAAAATCTCATGTAATCCTTCAAAAGAAAAAGTTGATTTTTCAATAAAATACAAAAAATTCTCGATCCTAAATGAAATTCCCGGGTTATTCTCGGTTTTTCCCCAGTCAAATAAAATTCCCAAGTTTTTCCCGGTTTTCCGGTCGCCCAAGACACCCTGAATCTACATTTTCTATTTAGCGACTTTCAAAGTCTAAGAATGAAGATTGCAAAATATTGTAAAATGAAAATTGTAAAATACACCTTGAAAATTGTGAATGATGTATTCTAAATTGTATATATGTAATGTGCAACTGTTGTTCAAAAATCATATAAAGTTGGGCTAATTACTGCCTAGTTAAAAAAAAACAACAACATTCGTGATTTAAAATTAACAACTACTTTGAAGCAAAAGTGAATTGGTGATGTACGAATGTGAAATATTTTTATTCTGAATCGTTTTTTTTTTAAGTACTACTTAATATTGTATCATTTAATTACCTGGAGTCACTGCTCCAATGCATAGCATAAATAAAAATATATTGAAGCAAAAGTGTATTGGTAAAATACAAACTTAAAATATTTCTTCAAAGTCTATTTTTTTCGTTTGTTATTAGATAATGAAAAAATTGAATTACCTAGAATCGCTGCCCCAGTGCATGGCATAAATTTTGGCTAAATGGCCCCGAAGGGTTCGTCTCGTTCGCATTTGTATTCGGCCAATGGGCTCCATGCCCGATGTGGCCTGGACCAATGTTGTGTCGCATGCTGCTTTCCTCGCATCCTAAAAACGAAAAGAAAATTAATTTTTCAATTTTAAGAAAAGGTATTTCAATTAGTAAACAACATTTCATTTTTGTATTGTACTAATTAAGGGCATTGGACCCAAATGTCAAGCTCAAAATTCCATTCTCCATTTTACTCAACGAAAATTAAAGAAAAATATTTTTTCGCTCTGTAGCACTAATCTTTTTTCAAATATAAAACGGCGTACAGAGCGAAAAAATATTTAGTTTCGATACTTTATGCATAAAACGAAGAATTCAAAATCTGATTTCAAAATTCAATATTTTCATTTTACTTAAAAAATATTTGAATTAAATATTTTCTCTCTCTGATTTTTGATAAAAATTGATTAATTCTACAGAAGGAAAAAATTCCAAATTTAATATTTGTTGAGTAAAATGAAGAAACCGAATTTTTAGATTAGAACTTGGCTCCAACACCCTTAACAATAATTGTTACATAATTTTGTAAAATTTTCAGTTCAGAATCATTAGAGAAGAGTTTTACATTTTATTATAAACGATCTTATTTTTTCCATTACACAATCTTCATAGTACAATTTTTTCAATTATACAATCCGTATATTACCATTTTTTTCATTGTGCAAACTACGTAGTATAATTAATACAATCTTTTCATCAGTGGCGTAAATAGCTTTTTTCGATGGGGGGGGGGGATATGACTTGGTAAAAAATTCAAGTATAAACATGAATAAACATGGAACAGTAATTTTCTTAATTCTGTGATATTAAAAGACTCATGGGGGGGGGATTGATCCCCTGACCCCCTCTCATCTACGCCACTGCTTTTCGTTGTACAATCCTTGTAATACTATTTTCTTCATTTTATAATCTTTATAGTAAAATTTCTTCATTTTACATTCTTCTTCATTTTTATTAATTTATAGTTCAACATTTTCATTGTACGATCCTTGTGGTAAAATTTTTTTCATTGTACAATCTTTATATTCAAATTTTTCAATGTACAATCTTCATACTGCAATTTTTTCATTGGACAATCTGTAAAGTACAGTTTTTTTATTGTACAGCCTTCCCGTGTGGAAAAGCCGGTTGGGGCCTAAATGGGCCCCAGTTGATTTGCCCAACTCCCAATTAGGTTCCCCGATCAGACCCCAACAAATACCCAACTACTAATTAGGTTCTAGTCAGCGGCGGATTTAAGTTTAGCGGGGCCCTGGGCACTAATAGTGTGGGGGCCCCCTTGTAAGAGATTTAAAATATTACAAATTACACAATATTTATTGCATTTTTTTTATATTTGAATGAAAAAAGAATGAAAAAAGAGGAAAAAAGAATGAAAAAGAATGAAAAAAGAGGATATTTATTTTGTGGCGGCCCCTGGGCACGTGCCCCATGTGCCCTTATGTAAATCCACCACTGGTTCTAGTCTGGTTTGTAACCAGTGGCGGATTTACAAATTCGGCGCCCATAGGCATTCCAAAAATTGCCGCCCCCCTTCACGATAGAGAGTTTGACTGTTTTTTTTTTTTAGAGATTTGGTTGCCCGAATTTTGCCGCCCTAGGCAACTGCCTATGTTGCCTATATGGTAAATCTGCCACTGGTTGTAACGCTGAGTAGTGCTTATGCCCAAAATGGGGTTACCCACTTAATGCCCAATGAATTTAAATAAGATAAATTATTAAACTTTCATCATAATTGGTCACGAGACACATTCAAAATCACAACTAAAATACTATTTTACTAATAAAACTATTATATTTCAAGATTTTTTTACAAATAGGGTTGCCCAGTCGGGCCCAGATTGGTGCCCAAATAATAATTGGGCTTAATTGGGAAAATTTCCATACGGGTTTATATTACAATTTTTTCATTATATAATCTTCATACAGGGATCACAGTCTCTATTCTTTCTAAAATAGAGGAATAGAGGACTTTTTTTTCAAAAATAGAGGACTTTTTTCCAAAAATAGAGGACCTTTGAAAGACGTTTTTTTAAATGAAGGATAGTATGTGAATCAAGGTTAATAAAAATTGTATTACAATACTTTTATTGTTTTAACAATACTAAAGATTTAATTAACATCAGTTGTAGCTTAACAGTTTACAGCCATTTCATAAATTATGAAAACTTTAGAATTTACGACTTTACAATGAAAAACATATTATTACTAGAAATTAATAGTCTTTTCCAAATTTTAACAGCACATTACGGCTTCATAATTTATTAAATTAGTATCACATTCCATTGAACACTGAAAAAAATATTAGATTACTGTAAATTACCAAGTAATGGTATACTTTTTTATTCCAAACTTATACTTTTTTATTTGTTCAATTTTTCGTTTTGGTGTAAAAATTAAAATTTTATTTTTTAATTTCAAGTTTTTGGCTAAAAATAGAGGAAATAGAGGAAAATTTTCCAAAATAGAGGAAATAGAGGAAAATTTTCAAAATAGAGAAAATAGAGGAAATAGAGGACCGGCTGTGATCCCTGTTCATAGTATAATTTTCTTCACTGAAGCATTGAAGAGTTTTCCAACGAAAAAAATTGAAGTACAGAAATTGAACAATGAAGAAAATCGTACAATTGAAGCTATAGTACAATAAAAAAATGTTACGACATGAATCGTAAAACAAAGATTATGCAATGAAATTAAAGAATAAAAATATCTTTAACAAAAACAGTACAATGAAAATTTCAATTAAAAGCCTCGAGTACGCCAGATCCTAGAGAATCGAAACTTGACGAGACTCGAAAAGTTTCTCAAGTTCTGATTAGTCAGACTAGGTGAGAGTGGCATAGACTATAGGCGGTAGAAATTAGGTTACTAGGGAATTCCTTGAAACTTAAGCTGCCTGTCCACCTGACGTATGTTTTCTCGTATTGCATGTCGGCATTTTCCAACAGAGGATGATTCACAGGAACAGTTGTAGTAAAAAGAAAAACTCGTATCATAATGGTAGTAGTCTGATTCTTTTGATGGTGGTGGTGGTGGTAGGGTGCGGCATAACCGTCGCTTCTCTGATCAATACGCCACCAGCTTTCTCACTCTCTCTATCTCTCTCTCTCTTTCCTCTCTTCTCTCTCGATGTCTCTCTTCACCCACCCCCTACCCCAACCCCCTTTTCACGACCAACCCCTCCAACACTGCTTCAGATACACTCGTGCCGATGCACTGTCATCTCACACGTGTAGAAAATCGTGTGCTTTAAAAAAGGTGCATAATAAATGGTATCAACTCAGAAAGAAGGGATGAAAAATGCCTCGAAGAATCTCAGACGAATAGAGCATTCACCTTTGCCTGAAAACGAAAAGTAGTTTGTAAAAAATTTTTTTTTTCACTTTTCAACCATGATTGTACCTTTACGACAATTTTTCTTGAAAATTGTAGGCTGTACAATGAAGAAATTGTACTAGAAAAATGGTACAATGAAAAAATTATATTATAAAGATGGTACAATGAAAAAATTGTACTATAAGGGCTGAACAATTAAAAAATTGTACTACAATGATTATAGAAAAAATCGTACTGAAAAAACATTGTGCAATGAAGAAAACTGTACCACAAGGACTTTACAATTAAAAACTTGTACTATAAAGTTGGTGATGTCCCGGAATTGTTTGGGGCTGAAATATATTGTTTTCCAAGGTAAAATAGGAGACACGAATTTTTTGTTTTTGATCAAAAATTTTTTTTCACGAACTTAGGGCTACATGAATATTCAGGTGAATTATGTAAAAATTAACGAAATTTTTATTAAAAATATTGTATCTTGGGAACCAATTGACATAATTTAATTTTCTTTACAGAAGCTTGTAGGGAGAACTAAACTTTTTTAAAATCTACAAAGAAAATTGAAAAATAGTTGAAAATTACCAAAATGGCGTACATTTTTCGAAAAAAATAAGAAGTCAATTTTCTCAAAAAGACCACATTCGATTTTTTTTTTTGAATTTTTTTTTAGATTTATTGTAATGTGATGAAGATATCCTGAGAGTTTCGTCCTCGCTAAACTATTCCTTCTTATAGAAAAACTTATTTTTTGTAAATTAACTTTTTTTTTAATATGATGTATAACTATGAAGTTAATGAAAAATGTTGTCGATATAAAAACAATTGAATGCACTAAAAAAAAATAAAGTAAGGAGTAAAATAAATCAAAACAGAACAACAAAAATCATAATTTCATCAATTTTCTAAATTAAATTGTAAAGGATCTGATATTTATGAATTTTAAAACTGTACGTATTCTATAAATATATGATTTTAGATTCCTTAAGACACAAACAACAACATTTTTCATTAACTTCATAGTTATACATCATATTAAAAAAAAAAGTTAATTTACAAAAAATAAGTTTTTCTATAAGAAGGAATACATTAGCGAGGACGAAACTCACAGGATATCTTCATCATATTACAATAAATCTAAAAAAAATTTTTTAAAAAATCGAAGGTGGCCTTTTTGAGAAAATTTACTTTTTATTTCTTTCGAAGAATGTACGCCATTTTGGTAATTTTCAACTTTTTTCAATTTTCTTTGTGGATTTTAAAAGAGTTTAGTTCTCCCTACAAGCTCCTGTAAAGAAAATTAAATTATGTCAATTGGTTCCCAAGATACAATATTTTTAAGAAAAATTTCGTTAATTTTTACATAATTCACCTGAATATTCATATAGCCCTAAGTTCGTGAAAAAAATTTTTTAATCAAAAACAAAAAATACGTGTCTCATATTTTACCTTGGAAAACAATATATTTCAGCCCCAAACAATTCCGAGACATCACCAGGGTCAAACTGCCTGATTTCGTACGAAATCGGTTCAATGAAAAAATTTTACTGTAAAGATCGTATAATGAAAACATTGTGCAATCC